>JAANDH010001018.1:0-75561 GCA_011799765.1 Nymphaea thermarum
TGTTAATTGGGCCCAGGCTCAGGTTCCAGACAATCAGGCCGGGCCAAGGCTGCTCTTATGCGCTGCGGCCTGGCCAGGTGCCCAGCTTACTTGAAGTATCCACCATTGTTTGAAAACTTAGATATCATAGACAAAAAATGAGAGACATAGTTTTGTGCACTATGGCAGAAAATGACTCAAATTCGGAAGCTATATATAAGAGTAAAAAAGCATGTGTCTTGATATATTCGATGACAAAGGACAGAAACTTTAGATTTTAAAATGGGTGAAACAAAAATTAATTATTGCTTGTTCTAAGGGCATGAATTTGAATTTTTTATATATTGTGCAACCATTAAATTGAGAAAAAACAAAAAAAAAACAAAATGGCCTTGAGTTCCATATTTATGCTGCAGAACATAAACATATTTTCTTCTTGAATATTAATTATCCAGTACAAAAAGTCGAAGAATAACGTATATTAGTAAAAAATCATTCAGAATGTGGCCCTTACATTTTCATGAACAAATTCAAGTGACCTTCTAAAGATATATGCCTGAAGAAAAGACAACTCGAATTCATTTGAATCATGACTTCAGCTTTTTTGGGCGACGGCTAGAATCCTGGATTACACGACGAGGGGATAGAACATGAGGGCGGAAGTGAAAAGTTGCACGTGGACTTGGTGGAGGATGTTGCCTAGGGGATACAATTGCAGTCAGAAGCTCAAGGACATCTGAGCCATCTGAGCCATTCTTGTCAGGTCGGACTTTGACGTTCTTCCTTTATGCAGGTCCTTGAAACCTCTCTCTCTCTCTCTCTCTCTCTCTCTCTCAGTTGCTCCATGATTGTTTCAGCATGGGCCTTGCTGCACATCACCATGAAGAACGCCTCAAGGAATCTGATCTGGGTGACGCGTCGTTGCTTAGTGAGGCGTCGCATATTGAAAACCACTCTCTCTTTGAGTAATCTCTTGGACTGCCGATGAACACCCAGTCCTTTTCTCTTTTTCCAACGCCCTCTCTCTCTCTCTCTCTCTTAAGTGATCGCTGCCTCTCTCGCCCTTGCGCTCTAGCTCTTTCTCCCTCGCTTTTCACCATTGAAACTTATGAACTTTGCTNAACCGCCCCGTCATTCAGATGGGTGACGTAGACATGTCACTTGCATTTGTATGTATTACATTAACAGAAATAACACTTTCATAAAATTGATCATAGAAAAATTAGTTATGCTAAAAGTAAATAGCCTGATCCCTATATGTGTTCAATATACTGGTCAGATAACAGTTCTAAACTGGTTGAGAAAGCAAAAGAAAGTAGGTGGGAAGCTTCCTCCCTGCAGGAACGAAGAAAAAGCCTTGTCCAATGCAAGAATGAAAACGATCTCGACCTTCGCATTACTTCGGAATCCCACTCCCTGTTTGGATCTGCGATCTTCTTCTTCGTCGTATAAGAAATGAAAAAACGACGATTTCTGTCGTTCCCTCGCGACGAGATCCTGTTCTCGCGCTTTCTTCGTGCGGTTCTGTCCCGTCAGATCGTGAAATCCTGTCATCGGAACCTATTTTATATGGTCATCGGAACCTATTTTATATGTCTATGAAACATATATTTTCTGTTGATTCTAAGATAATTAACATTTGATCAAATTTGAACTGATTTTGGCCATTTTCAATACACATGTTCTTCATGAATTGTAGCAGTTTTTCATGTTTTTGGATGAGAAAATATGAGTTTCAAGGCTTCAAAATTTGAGGTTTTTCTGTCAATCACTTAACAGTAGAGTTAGAACCAAGAATCAAAGAAAATCATTAAAGTTTATCAATATTTGAGCAAAGAACACAACACTCTGTATGCAGATCATTTTTTTTAAAATCGGCAGATTTTTCTTCAATTTATTCACATATGTTGTCGTGTTGTTTTTGTTGTAGAAATGTGTCTATTTGAATGTAACTTCCACATGAACTTCCAAAGCACATGGCTTACAACAATGTAATTAAAATTAATTTCATAATCAAATCACTCAGTGTCCTAATTCAAGTAAATTGAATTGGAAAGTCTATATATATATATATATATATGATAATATATATATATATATATATATATATATATATATATATATATATATATATATATTATCATCAAAATGCTGGGCAGTTGATTTTTAAGTAGTCATGATTAGTAGAACCTATTTATATATTAAAGAAGCATATATTTTCTGTTGATTCTAAGTTAGTTATTTGATCAAATTTGAACTGATTTTCGCCAGGTTTCCATAGGCATGAGTTCTTCACGAATTCTTGCAATGTTTCATGATTTTGAATGAGAAAATATGAGTTTTAAGGCTTCAAAAATTGAGGGTTTTGCAGTCAATTGATTGAAAGTCGAGTTAAAACTAAAAAACAAAGAAAATAATTGAGAAAATTGATCAACATTTGAGCAAAGAACACAATACTCTCTCCGCAGATTATTTGTCTTAATATTAGAATATTTTCATCAATTTATTCACATATGTTTTCTTGTTATTTTTGTTGTTGTTGTCCCATTGTAGTTAGACCACTTGTTCGCCAGGCGTGTATTGATGTTGAAAGCATGGTTGGTGAAGAGGTTAGAAGTGTGTCTTCACTGCTATGAAAGAGCAATTTCAAGTTGTTTAATTGCTTAGTTTAGCTGCTTATGCTAGAAAATCGTACATAGCCTAAAGCAATGTTATTGAAATCAATCTCATAATCAAATGAATTAGCTACCCAATTCAGGTATATTAAATTGGGTAGCTGATTGAAATAACTTCTTAAGAATCATGTGTGAATTGGTAAACAATAATCATATAAATTATAAATTGTAAATAAACAAATAAATGAATCAAATATGACACATTGCACCATTAAGTAAGCCATGAACTCGAAGTGATTTGCCATAAGCAATGAACAATGATTGGCACAAGATGAATATGTGTTTTTTACATGTATTTTTATTTTACATACTTGTTATTTTAGCATTTGTTTTTAATTTTGAAATTTTGACTTTATTTTTATGAATATTATATATTTGACGATTTTGGTCCTAATGCTTACGCTTCAATACGCTTCCTTTTGCTTCACAAGCTTAATGCTTTGCTTCGCCTCACCATATTTACCAACATTGAAACTAATTTTAACCGTTTCTTAAAACATGAATACTTGTCAGATGTCGTCTTTTGTGAAGTTAAACACATGCTTGTACCAACTGAGAATAGTTGGACAGTTGATCTTTGCGTATTAATGAAGTTCATGTAACCTATTTATACATTAAGAAAACATATATTTTTTGTAATTTTAAGTTAATTATTTGAACAAATTTGAACTGATTTTCACTGGCTTTCACAAGGATGTGTTCTTCACTAATTCTAGCAGTGTTTCATTATTTTGGATGATAAAATATGATAATTAAGCGTTCAAGAACTGGGGGTTATGTTGTCAATCATTTGAGAGTCGAGTTAGAACCAAGAATCAAATAAAATAAATGACAATTTGATCAACATTTGAGCAAAAACACAACACTCTCTCTAGTTTTTTTTTTTTTTTTTTTTAACAACATATTTTTCTTCAATTTATTCACATTTGTTTTCTTGTTATTTTCACTGTTGTTGTCCCATTTTAGTTAGACTACGTGTTCGCCAGGCGCAAACTAATGTTGAATGGCTGGTGGGAGAAAAGATTGGAAGTGTGCCTTCGCAGCAAAAAAGAGTAACTTTATGCTATTTAATTGCTTATTCTAGCTGTTCGCAGAAATGTTTATTTTATTTTTATATTTGAAAGGAGTACAAAGGTGTGTATTTAAATGCAGCTTCCACATAAACTTTCAAAGCACATAGTCTGCAACAATGTTATTATAGTCAATTCCATAATCAAATCTATAAGCTACCAAATTGGGGTAAACTGAAATGGAATAGTTTAATAAAAATTTGGTACTAATTGATAAGAAAATTATAACATACATATATTTGTCATGAATATGAAAATTAACAAAAAAAAAACTTGAGAAACAAACAGGTGTAACGACTAGAGACAGTTCTGCAGCCAATATTTGAAATGGGCCCGTGATGTTATGGGCAAAACTTGGCCAAGGTCAACCACAAATAGGTGTAACGATTAATGTTTGTAGAGAGAGAGAGAGAGAGAGAGAGAGAGAGAGAGAGAGAGAGAGAGAGAGAGAGAGAGAGAGAGAGAGAGGGGTTATTGTATTATTATAGTTTCATCTATAATTTTATATATATATATATACTATACCACTTAGTTAAAAGATAAAAACTATACTCACAAAAAATAATTAGTAAAGTGTTTTTATGCAGTATAACCTTATGGATATGATCTTAAAAGTGATTTAACGAGCAACATGTATTAAGTTAGTCATTTTCAAAAGTTTAGTAATGCTTTTTTAATAGTAAAAAGTGCATGACTCTTATAACATAGAAATTTGTATAGTTAAAAAATAAATATTTTACAAAAAATAACTTAGAATTAAATAAACATGATTTATATTGAATTGATGTTTGTTAACACGTCAGGATGTTCAAATTTTGTTTATAATAATTTTTAACATTAAATTAAAAGGACCTTTTATATATATGTACGACAAGTATTATTTACGACAAGTACCAAACTTAGACCTAATTATAAAAGCTATGCCGCCCTGAAAAGTGCAATTTTTTCCTTTATTTTTCTTGAAACGTGGTGACTGTTATTGAAATTTTGAAAAGCATTCATTTAATTATTAATTAACATAATTCTATCATTCACTGCAATTTAACTGAAAGGTTATCTGGAGCAAAATAAGCATAAACCAACATACTCCTGGTTTTGCAATTTGTAAGAAAAGCTTTGGCGCATACTTCGAAGCAGCAGGCTATTGATCAATGGTAAAGTCAAATAGCTTATATTATATATCCCCCTAATTTAATAGGTTTAGAATGAGTTGAAGTTGCCCGAAAAAATTAGGTTCTCTTCTTCTTTCTTTTCAAGGGCGAAGCGAAGATTTTTTTTATGGGCGAGTCAAACAGTCTAACTCGGATCCGGGTAGGGCCAAATTGAACATGAATCTAAAAAATACATTGCACAACTAAATTTATTTAATTTTTTTAATATATATATTTTTTTCATTTAATTGGGATGGGGCGATGGCCTAGGTAACCCACCCACTCCTCCGCCCATGTTTCCATTTGTTCCAAAGGTGTAAGGCTTCTTTGGGAGTGGAGTCCTAGCCCATGTTTCCTTTTGTTCCAAAGGTGTAGGGCTTCTTTGAGAGTGGAGTTAATATGTGCAGTACACCCATCAACTATAGTATTACTGCTTTATAAGCTTTTCATTAGTCAACCAACTTAACCACCTAAGCGGCTTAGTTTGCTACTTTCCAAATTCTTATTCAAAAAAAGATTTCTTGTGTCACGGGATTGTGGTGACCATAAATTCTGTTCAACCATTCAAATGATGACCACTCGTCTCACCTTTTGTTTGTGTGGTAGGATTGTCGATAGAATGCCTTGGATGTCAAATGTCACTCTCTTTCCCTTTCATACACACGTTTGGTGCAAAAAAAAACTAGCAGTTATTTACTAGGGTCCAACAGTTTTATGTTTGTTAATCAATTCCCTTTACCGTTTGCTCTCTCTCTTTATATATATATAAACTGTATTCTTGTAAAATATAAAAAATTTACAAAAAACGGTATTCCTCCTTTAGATATAATATCTAAAGTGAATGGTGACTACAGCTATCTGTCCATTTGATGCAATGGATTGTTAAAAAAAAGCATAAAGAAGGCTATATATATATATATATATATATATATATATATATATATATATATATATATATATATATATATATATATATATATATATATATATAGAGAGAGAGAGAGAGAGAGAGAGAGAGAGATATAAGAGAAGAGAAAAAAATATATATAGAGATAAGTGAATATATATATATATATATATATATATATATATATATATATATATATATATATATATATATATATATATAGAGAGAGAGAGAGAGAGAGAGAGAGAGAGAGAGAGAGAGGAGTTAAATGAATAAAATACCTAATGACGATGTGTCGGACAAATTTGAAGGTGAATCGTCCAATGAGGACAAAAAAATGAAAAAGAAAAAGTCACTTTAAAAAAAAACTAAAATATTTCTTTTCAAACTGTGGGACACTAATTCAAAAGCTCTTATACTCTAATACAAGGGCATCAATGTATACAAATAAATAAATAATTGAAAATACCTACATTAAAAAAAAATTGTGTGATTGGTCTGCAGAACAGCCCACATGGCAGAAAACATTTCCCTCAACTTCAAGATCAGGAAAAAGACATTCTGGTGCATTGTGCATTTGTTTGTGAATTGTTTTGCTATCCATGCATCTACATGTAAATTCTTAAAGACTGAGCGCCCTTTGGTAGGTTACCCATTAGTTGAGTTCATATTTGTAATTTCTCCTTACACATTTGCTCGCCCTCCCTCCTATGTTATACAGACGAAGGTAAAAAAGAAATTTTCTTGAGAGAGAGAGAGAGGACCGTTTGTTATTAAGGATCCGTTCTTTTGACAAGACATTTCGAAGTACTTCCAGTCCAGCAAGACACTCGAGGGGCTGATAAAACAACATAATCATTTATATATATAAAAAAGAGAACCGATAAAATAAGAATATATTACCAAAATTTGAGTACAAGAGAGAGATTCTATCAAAATCAGTGTGCAAAACTACAAATTGAATCAATTTTTACCAAAGACAGGAATCTGCCTAATCACATTAAAATCGAATTCATTTTTAAATAGCTAAAATTTGGTTTTCACATTATTAATTGAGGCAAAACTAGTTGCAACGAAAAATATATATGTATATATATATATATATATATATATATATATATATATATATATATATATATATATATATATATAATAATTAAAAGTAATGAAACATTCATGAGCTGTGGCATGGCGCCCTTCAGTGGGGGAGCGGGAGATCAAATATATAGTGTAGATTAATGATTGAGACTAGTTGAAGCCTAATTTTGATAACCTGATCAGTATCACCTTTTGTTGTCTCCATAGCGTTGTCGTTGTAAGGCATGGTGGCATGTGTTTGTGAGGCAATGAGGTTTTAGAATTCTTCATCATCAGAAAAAATCTTCGATTTATTAGATATAGGCTGTCCAATTTAGCTTTAGAAATATTAATAGTATTTTGTGCGTTTATCTTAGTCGAACGGGCTGGAATCAGTATTTTCTTTCCAAGCAAAATGTCATTTAAGAACGTAAATATGGGCACTCATAAGTAACTGGTAATTTGTTAAATGCTTCTTAGAATTTGGCAATTGGATGTTGAATCCTAAGAAAATACTCGAGACATGTTTGATGTATTGATTAACTTGTACTGAGGATGTCTACATATAGTTAAAGACTATATTTAAATTTATCCCTTACGAGTATTTCATCCTACTGTTCTACTAAGAGACAGAACTCTACTCTTACCCCATTCCCCTAAGGTACTAGACCTCAGTAGCGGAGCTAGGTGTGGGCTACTGCCCATGCCAGCCAACACCAGTCCCTAAAAACCTTTATTATGAGTTAGCTGGATTTGGGTCTAGCCAAATGTTACGTCCACACCGAACTCATTTCAATGCTCCATAGGCACCAAACCCAACTAAGAGTTATGCCCCTTTGATAAAATTTTCTGGCTTTGCTACTGTCGGGCCTGCTTTCAGTGCCTCAAGGTAATACCTCTATTACGCTTCAACTTGCACATTGGTGCTTTCCTTTATGACTACTAGCCAGTTACATTGAAACTACGACACTTTATGAAAACTGATCAATATATTTTTAGAAAATCTGGTCTAAAGATTGGATTTTCTTTATTTTCTTTGAATCATATAATTTTGGACACTCCCCATTTATGTATGTGGTTGGATTCATTTACAAATTGGTAACTTCTTTAGAAATACACTTCACAAGTAATTCCATTTTGTTTTTTATGATGTAATCAAGACAATTCATAGGGAAATAAATGGAGCATGTCCCTGTTAATATAAGTGAAGAAAGCTAGCATTATTGAACTTTGTCCCCGATTTAGCTATGTCACAGTCGATTCCTAATAATAGCTACGTCAGGATGCAGTGCTCATATAATAATGTCGAGTGCTGGTGAAAAGATTTATGCATATACAAATACAAGCGACAGCGGGTTCTCCAAAGTTGGACGATGTCAATAACTTGGCCAATTATTTTTCTTGACCAATCTTCTCTTCTTTCATAGTCTTCCGTGTAAACGCGTGAAATGTTTAACGCTGTCATATAAGCACATCATCGAAGAAGATCGCTTCTGATATGGGGGCTTACCATCTAGTGTTGTCAAAATCAAACCCAGGTTACAATGAATTTTTTATTTAATTTTTGATATTTGTTGTTTTTCGTTTTTTTTATTTTTATGTGAAAACCATAAAACTTAGTTTAATATTATTGTGATTGGTGAAGTATTTTGATACCAAAACGTGTTTATTTTTTTTTTTTTAATGAGGGGGGAAAATTCACTGTTTGACTGTGCCTTAGGGTAAGCTTTTTACCGTGTATCTTTTTTTACAATAAGAACTGCCTACCAATCCTTGCTTTGCTTGTTGCACCAACTCATGGGTGGAGTCCGGGTCGAGTCAAACTAAAAAAATTTGATTTTTTTAATATAAAAAAAAAAATCTGCGCTCACCCGAGCCATGGCCCAGGCAGCCCCCCTCCTTCCGCCCCTGCACCAACTCCTATTCACTGTGTTATTTGAATCCCTTTTTTCTGACTGACTGGATGTGAAAATCAATTTTAATAACAATATTTATTTCCACCCACTGAACAACTGATTTTGCGAAAGAAATTGCAAATCAATTGTGGTAGTTAAATCAATTATTCTATTCATTAGCATTATGTCATTCTCAAAATTTTTCATAGAGAAGGAAAAGCCAGTCTGTGGCTATCCAGCACTTCATTAAATTAAGAAAGAAAGATAAAAATGGAAAACCAAAAAAATCGGAATAAGAGTAAATGATCTAGAATATACCCTTCCTCGAGGAACGGTATGAGCATGGAAGGAACTTGGGAAAT
The DNA here is from genome assembly GCA_011799765.1 of Nymphaea thermarum. Classification (NCBI taxonomy): domain Eukaryota; kingdom Viridiplantae; phylum Streptophyta; class Magnoliopsida; order Nymphaeales; family Nymphaeaceae; genus Nymphaea; species Nymphaea thermarum. The sequence goes on from JAANDH010001018.1 coordinate 9,117, forward strand.
TAACTTGCATCTTTCTTAACATCACTTCTAATCATGCCAATTTTTTTTCTTGCATGACAGTTCGCCACGAAAGTGATTTCATTTTGCCCGGTGAGTCAAAACTAGGGAACCTGAAGATAAACCGCACAACTGATCAAGGAATATTTCCCATCAAGGAGCCAATTTGTCCTTGCCATAGTATTCCACGTAACGCTTACCAGCCTGATTTGAAGTGGGGCTCAGGTTTTTTTTGTGTGCAGGCTAACTTTCACTTATTTTAGCTTTTTTCTTTTATCTAGTGCCTTGATAGTTGTTTTTTAGAAAAGCTAGTCAGCTTTTAGGTATATTGTGTCTGAAAGATAGCAGTCTTTTGTTCTACTGTTATCTTTTCTTTTTTTGTATAAATCATTTTGTTTAATAAAAATAGGGAGCCTCATACCCCAGCAAGCTGTTATTGCGAAGTAGAGCTCAGGCCGGCCCAGAACCCATGCCGTGGCCAAAGCGTGCCCATCAAGTCCTAGGCCCCACTTGACCTGACCTGATTTTAAATAAGAAAGTAGATGAAATATTCATACTTAATATATATAAATATAATATATATATATATATATATATATATATATATATATATATATATTATAATGCTACTAGACCCGACTCAGCCGGATTTGGCCCTTAAAAGGATACCCTAAAACAGGTCGCGCAGTGGCAAAACCAATTTTTTTTTTAGAGTATTCAAAAATATGAATTGAAAATAAAGAAACTTTGGAAGGCTGATGTAAGTGGCTCGACCACTGGACGTGCACTCTTACCATTAGACTCTATGCACATAGTAGATCAGTACTCCACCCAGTGGGCACGTTCACACACATACCAAAGTATCTAAAGCATGGATTATCTTTAGAAACAAATAAAGAATGCAGTAGTGGCCCTTATAAGCAACTAATGCAACAAAGCACTACGTTGTGTGCTAGAACAATTTTTTATTATAAATCATATTTTTCCACACTCTCATCCCATGACATTCTTTTGTTAGACAGTACTGCTCTATATGTGTGTGTGTGTGTGCGTGTGTTGTGAACTGCACACCATAATCAAAATTCTTTTGTTTCAAGTTCATTGTTTTCATATCAAAATTATTGAACAAAAATTCTCTCTCACTTATGAAAATTATTAGTATTTGAATGTTGAAGGATGATTTTATGATGAAACTTGAAAGGATATGACCACCATAACAAAACAACACACTAGCTGCTCCACTATATATGCCAATTCATGTGGATCTAATAAGCCCAATTGTTTCTCATATAATTTTTTTTTGCACCAGTTAATTTATTCCTAGCACATGCAAATCAAAGAACCAGTATGATTATCTCTGAACTTTAGTTGGACGATGGTGATAGATGCAACTAAGAAATGCAATTACAACAGCATAATCTCACTTTGTACTTAGAGAAAATCAAGCTAACATATCTCTAACAAAAACTAACTACCTTCATCATAAATATAGGGCAGTTGAGAACCATGGTCCAGATGGGTTTCAAAAAGGAAATTAAGTAGTACTAAAATATAAAAAAAAAAAAATCATTTCCATACATGTTTTGTTAACCCTATGATATAAAAACTGATAAACGAAACTTTTAGATCTAGTATCAAAGCTGTAAGCCATAAATTTCCACACTTGATGTCTACTTCAAATCAATTTAATTTTGAGAAAAGCAGAGATGACACAAACCTTAACAACAATGAGCAACAAGAAAATCTGCTACTATGGCAAAGATGCCTACCCTCTACAATGCCTTGGAAAGAAAATGAGAAAGATAGGTAATCTTCACCTAACAACTTTTTCGCCCTTTCTCCTTCTAATATGGTGGAAAGAGAGAGAAAGAGAGTGTGTGTGCCTCCATCATCAATGGAAGAGAGTTTGTGATTTAATGCTAATGAAGAGGGCAGGAAGGAAACAAGAACAGAACAAGAGAAAGAGGGAAACCTAGTGAAGAAGAGGTAAATAAAGGGAAATGGAGGAAAAACCAGCAACAAAAGAAGCATTTTTTCCAAAAATGCATTTCAAACACGAAACGTAAGTCAGCCAAATAAAACAGTAAAAAAATAATAAAACGGTAAAAAAATGCCAAAACACCCTTTTTCCCTTTTTTTTTGGTTTAGGTGATTTTTCATGTTTTTTTAATGCCATCTTGCTTGCTTCCATTTTCTGATTTTTATTTGTTGCTTATCCCCTTATTTTTTGGTATTGTCTTATTAGTTTTTCATTTGCTTTAACTTTTCCTAACTTTTAAGATTTTTTAAATTTTTAAAAAATTTACCATGTTTTTCATTTTTTCAAACTTGTATTATACCCCAAGAAAACCATGCCATCTAAAACATGAAAATGATATTTGTGAGTATGGAAAAAACAAGAGGAAATAAATTCCATGCTAGGGTTCGTAGTGTAGTAGTTGCGATGCAACTTGTCATTGCAACAGGGAAGAATCCATGCACATGTTTTGTGCAATTGAAGAGAAGAGCGCTTTAAGATGGCATTTGGCATTGCATCAGAGAAGTAGGTTGTTGTAGCTTTGATGCACCTGGATATTGCACCAAGTAATGGAAGTCATATACGCCTATGATGCAACTTGATCATGTTCTAGAGAATAAGATGCATTGTGATGCCACACACCTCTTAGTGCATAGTGGGTTATATAAGTTGTGCTGTGTATGAAATTTTAGTGTGCCAATTTAATCATGATGAAAAATATCCCTAATTAATATACAAAGAAAACTTTTGTAGGAACAAGAAAGAAAACAAAAAGAAAGATTTTGGGATTTCATAAAGTGTCAGTCTGTATACGCATATCGTTATGACCAATATACTCCTTTGAGCGGTAAAAAAACGTCATCATTATTTTGTTCCACTCATGTTGTTATTTCATATCATTGTCATTATCTCATACCCTTATTGTTATCCTACATCGTTATTATTTCATACTCATTATCTTATAACTTGTCGTCATCTCATACCTATCATTATCTCATACCCATGTCATTATCTCCTACCATACTCCGGGTAGAAGATGATAACATGGGTATGAGATAACAACATGAGTATGATAATAGCAAGGGTATGAGATAATGAAGAGATAATGAGTATGAGACACTATGTGTATAAGATATGGGTATGAGATAACGACATGGGTACAATAATGACAGTGGTATGAGATAATGAACATGAGTTAATGACAGGGGTATGATAATGACATGGGTATGATATAATGACAGAGGTATGATAATGACAGGGGTATGAGATAATGACAAGAGTATGAGATAATGTGTATGAGATAATGACATATGTATGAGATAATGACATGATTAAAAATATTTGTTGTGTACATGCAATGTTGAGGTAATAAAGTAAATGTGCATATTGGTAGTAGGGTCCACCTTCAACGTACGCTTGTTATGTACATGGAGTGGCGTATAGAACTCGTTCCCCTCCAGGTGGGCATGCATGTACTGTCTATGACACACCTCAGTTGTGCATTGGAGAACAAGCCCACCTCTTGTGATAGTTTGTGCTAGGGAATTAATCACGGCCCGTTCTTCTCTTAAAGAGGAAATTCCAAACAAGAATACTACATTTTGGAACATAGGGTGTCATGAATGTGTTCTAAAGCTTTTGAATGTGTCCATTTTTTGGAACATATTTGTGAAATTTTTGTTCCAAAGTATATAGGGTTCTTGTCTACTTTAACCGTTCATGTGCCACAACAAGGAAGAACTCTTGTAGTGACATGCAATCATGAGAGAGTGTATCTTCATCATTCTTTCTCCAATTACAACCTTAAAAGTAAGGCTGTTTTTGGTTCGTCTTTTGGCAAATAGCCATTGACAGTACTTTTTCATGTATCGTTGATTCGTGAGGTTGGAAACATGAAATGGAATGTTCAAATGCAGTTTTAGACGCATTGTATCGATTCATTTCACAGACAACAAGGGTGCACCATCTGATATGGTACTAGCGTCATGAGACACCCTAATCTTGCAACAGGGTGCAATATGTTCTAGACACTCTTTGCTCTGTTGCATGCTATGATCGTTTTGAGTTTAATCTTTAGATAGTGAAGATTGTCCTCAATTATTTTTTCTGATTGTGGTTATTTCCAACCTTCAAAATTGGACTTGATAATGTTTCAATGCATTTTTGAGACATTTCATCTTATTGACATTTTTGTAGAAACTTGTATCATCTTATTGGAACTTGTATAAAATACAATTAGGTCTATCCTAAAATTTATGAATATTTTTTTTTTTTTTGCAATGTTGTTGCCATGGAAGTGTTAAAATGCTCAATCCACCTCCCGTTTGGAAACCCATTGACATCTATTTTTACATTGTTGATCTTTTTGAAGGAAACCATTGACATAGATGTAAAGGTAAATTCCATTCTGCACAGTTCGTAAAACAGATTCATTTTCCTTGTAAGTGTATATAAATATCTGTCAACAATGATCAAGGCGTCGGGTAATCCATTAGCAGAATTTTCCTTGTCTTCCTCTTTACGTCTGCCATTTTCCTTGTTTTCTTTTTCGACAAGCTCTTATCTCTATTTTAACAGTGCTCTTACCGTCAAATGCCCTTTAAGAGTTCTTCGTTTACTGTCCTTGAAGATTGTAAACATCCTTTTTTGTTGATAGATGTGATTTTGTTCCTTTATAATGATGAAAAAAATTCTTTTCTTGTTGAGAGAACTCTTTAATATTCAGAAGCTCGCATCTAATAAAGGTAACCATGGTGCTCCCCATTATGCTTTCTCAAGGGATTGAAGAGATTGCTGTTTAAACATTTTACATATTCAAAAGTGTAGCATAAACAAATCCCTACAAGATGTACCCTTGGTTGAAGATTTTAAGATGAAGAAACATCAGCTTTGCCTTGTTCATCATGTGTACATAGACAGGCATGTTCACTGTAGTGGCAGAGCGAAGATTTTTTGGTTGAAGAGCATTCAAGCAATCACTCATGTCTCGTGTGGGTACTAGGGCTGCATAGGGCTCAAACTCGAGTCGAGCTCCTCATAGCAAGCTGGACCTCAACTCGACTGCACAAAATCGAGCCCAAACTCGACTCCTTTAACCCATTTAACTCGTTTAGGTGTTAACTCGTATAAGCACTAACTCTTTTAACTCTGTGTAAGCATTTAACTCGTCTTGTTTAACTCAAACTCCATGTAATTTTTGAATCTTCATAATGAACCGGACTTTGGAAGGGCCAGCCACGTCCTTCTAGAGAATTTTTTTGTGGCTAGTGCCTGCCACTACCCACCACCAACCCCCATGTATCTCTGCTAATGGTTCACTGTTCACTAACATTCAAACATGAAATTCCAAAGATTATTTTGAAATGTCTAATGGCAAATTAATATATCATTACTACAATGAAAAAAGAAACATATAATGCCACCATATTCTAGACCCATCATCATCGTTTGGATGAAATTTTTGCATCATTTCCTCACAAATTGGAAATAAGTAGAGATATAGGAGTGTTCTTTGGTATTGCCCCAATTTCAGCCTAAAAGGACAAAACACAAGTTGGAACTTGGAGCAATCTGAATTGAAATTAGTTTTCTATGTCAATTAACCATAGGTCATTAAGTAGGGGAGAGGAGAAGAAGGCAACAAAATAGATATTCTATGAAATGATGTTAAAAAGGAAAATTCCATTTTCGTTGAGGACATCTCGACCACACATTATTTTTTCTAATTTAATGGTTAATGACATGTTTAGGTTTCAAAACGGTAATTTTGTTTTCTGGTGTTTTAGTCTTGACAATTTGGAAAAACATATCGAAAAACTAAAATAAAGTATTCAGATTTTGAATTTTCTCACTTTTGGATATCCTTTTTATTAAACAAACTAGTTAGTTTGTTTAATGGTACTTGGATAAATTCTAGTATGTTTCTTTTCAAAAATTACGTTAATGATTTGGCGGCGCAAGGTATCGCATGTTCCCATACTTAATTCATTGACGTATTATAATTGGCATTTGACATGCATCATGCCTTAATAAAAATAGCAATTAAGAATCTTGAACTCCAAAGGTTAGAGGTACGAGTTTTCGACAGTTGGGAAACTCAGGAGGCGGGGAAGAGACAGAAGTTGTCCGGCGACATTGCGCTAGGTGATCGCGATTATCTCGTTTCTGCCTTTTTGTAGCAAGGCTTTATTTGTGGCAATATACAGGTCGAGGAATTCATCAAGTTCGCCGCCATTCGACAGCTCTTGTAAGTTCGAACCACGAGTGGTGAAGTTCTACAGGAGAATGTTGGTACCACCAGATCAACTTGGGTGGACAATTCCTGAATCTAAACTGTTCGACGAATTGCTTGAATAAGGACCAACCTTTCAGTTACACGTCTTAAAAGTCCGTCTCACTGTGGAACAAGAGGCTACGCGATTGTTTCGATGGCGGCCGGCTGAAGAAGCGTGCCAGCTGTTCGACAACATGCCGGAAAGGGATAAGGCATCCTGGACAACGGTGATCTTCGGATACGGTAGAAACGGGCGTCTTTAGAAATCCATCGATTTATTCGAAGAAATGCTTCACAGGAAGCAGGTTGCTTGGAATTCGATGCTCTTGGCATATGTGAGCTCGGACCAACTTCAGCCTGCCGGTCACTTGTTCGAGGAAATGCCTCAAAGAAACTCGACCTTGTACTTGATCATGATCAATCGCTTGTCTCGAGGTGGGTCTGCGTCAGAGCACTCGCATGTTCAATCAATGCCCGCACTGTTCGGAATGTGGTCTTGTAGACTGCAATGATCGGTGGACTGGCACATAATGGTGATCATCTCATTGCATTAAACCTTTTCTCGTTCTTACACTGCAGCATGTGGGATGACAGGGTGACGCCTAATGGCTTCACTTTCGTCGTTGTAATGAAGTCATGTGTAGAGTTGAAATCCATTGCGTATAGCGTGCAGATTCATGCATTGGCAGTAAATCCCAACTGTGGCGAGGGTGAGAAGGAGTCTGATTATGTTTATAACTGGCTTATGAATATGTATGCTAAATGTGGAGATCTTGGTGAGACGGAGAATATATTTCACAGGTGACCACCTGTATCTCGTCCTTGTTTATAAGCTATGCAGTGGCAGATATCGATATTTTGCAATTACTGTATTTTAACGTCGTGTCTTAGATGATAAAATGTCTTAATTTGAAAAGATAACACATGTTATTTTTGTACATCAGCTTAATCTGATTGTGTCGTGGTTAATATCATAATTACAACTATTTAACAAAATGGAGATTCTTTAAAAATAATTTTTCTTTATGTTTTGATCTCTTTATAGCTGTAATTTTGTATTTTTACCGTCTCCATGCTCACCCGTAAAACGGGAGGACAAAACTTTTTTTATTTCTCTCGATAATTTATCTGCCCTTCTCTTTGCTATTTTAAATTTAAACATCTCTTCGGTCTGCCGCAATTATACAATTATGTTTAAATGGTGGCAGACGTGCCTAATTGGGACCCAAATGGCCTGGATCATCATCAAATTAGAGCCAACATAACATTTTCAAGGTGTGTGATTTTAACATTTTGTTTTCAAAATACTGGTACTAATGTAGCGCTACATCTAGCTTGAAAGTGCAAAATCGTGTTTCTGTTTCTTGACAGTTTTCTGCTTGGACAGGTTGAAGAAGAAGGATTTGGTGTCATTCAATTAAATCATGGATGGTCGAATCTAGCATCATTCAATTGATAAAGGCCGAATTATCTTTTGACAAAATGAAAGAGAAGAATGTTATTTCTTGGGACATATGATCTCAGGATTGTTAGAAAATGGTAATGGTGAAGAAGCTCTATGGCTTTTTGTACACCTGCTGCAATCATGGTCAGATTCGAAGTCAAACCTATCAACAGATTCTATTGTTATAACTATTTGTTTTACTTCAGCAGCACTGGAACAGGGGAGACAAATTCATGCAAAGATTATTAAGGTTGGTTATATGGTAGTAATGTTTTTGTAGGCAATTCATTATTCGGCATGTCTTCAAACTGTCGATGCATATTAGAATTAGAACAAGTTTTTAGGGAGTTCATGGTTCACAGGGACATTGTGTCATGGAATGCTTTGATCTTAGGCCTTGGACAAAATGGATGTCCAAGAAAGGCATTGGAAACTGCAGAGTTTTGGACATAGCAAACCTGAAACCACAACACATTCATTGCAATATTAACATCTTGTAGCCATGGTGGCCTTGTTGATGATGGGCTCAAGTACTTTGGTGTAATGAATTCTAGGACCACCTTAAAACCAAGCTTGGATCATTACATTTGTGTTATAGACATGCTGTGAAGAGCAGGTAGAGTAAGTGAAGCATGAATGATAAGGGAGATGCTATTTGTTGCAAATGTTGTAGTGTGGAGGAGCCTCCTTTCTTCATGTGTGGCACATGGAGATCTGCATGTCGGGAATATTGCAGCTCAACAACTTCTGTCAGTTGAGCGTGATAGTGCTGAGTTTATATAATATTAGCAAATATTTACGAAATGGGAGATTTGAGGAATCAAGGGACATCAGGAAGTTGGTGGGCAAAAGAGGATTGAAGAAGGAACCTGGTTGTAGCTGGATTAGAATGAAAAATCATATTGAAGCAGTGACAGAGCTATGTTGTACATTATTTATATATAGAAACTACATTAATTTTGTTTCTTTTTTTACATACGAGTGCCTTTGAAATTTAAACTTAGAATGCCATTTAACCAGAAGTTTTCTGGCTCCGCCACTGATTCAAGGTTTTATAGTTTGAACTGGATGGCAGGATCTGTTGCCAATGGCATGTAGAGAGGAGGAGAAGGGGCATAATGCTGTCGGCTTTGGCCAGACATGGGTTGCGCGTGCACATCTACACACACACAGAAGAACAGCAGTTCCACCGCAAGATGTGCACCAAGGATGTGGTGCTGGATGGAGGGTGAAGCGGTGGTACTGGAGGGAGTGAGCAGGTGTCCTGACTTGTGAAGGAGAGGAGGAAACTGCTTTAGGAATGAGAGGTCTAAGTGAAGCAAGGGAAGGTGGTAAAGGTGGATGGAAAATGAAGTGTGTAACGTTAAGCGCACAGTCCATAACCATCTGATTTGTTTAAATCAGTGACCATCTTTAGTGTTGATGCTTTCTATACTTGTTTTCCACGTAGAGTGCACCCAGTTTTTCCAAAAGTTTTTCATTTCTTCAGAATCTTACTGGGGAAGTGATTAATAGAATTCCGAGGAACCAAGTCTCGGATCACTAACTATGCTGTAAGCGCAAACTTCATTAAAGCTTCAAAATTCAACGGATCGCACTTTTCAATGAGCATTTAAATCTCACCTGCCCATGCAAAGGTTCAAACATTATATAAAAAACGATTCAACATTATATAAAAAACAATTAATTTTGTTAAGATAAAAAGTAGTTCCTTCACATGTTGAAGATTTGACATTTTTTCCCTTTACCCGTTTCTTATCATGCCCTGGAAGTTACGTAAGAATGCTGAAAAAGATACACATTTAAAGATCATGTTGTGCTTTTCAGTATTATTCATATTATCATACTATTATAATAATTCATATATTCCCAACGAGCATAGGTAATCCAAACTCAACCATGTCAAAAGGATATCAAAAGGATACGTGAAGAGGACTACCCACGACGTGAAATAATCTTTATTAAACGTATCCCATGAGGACTATCGATTAAAAAGAAAAAAAAAATTTACAATTGTTTATCCTACCAATCCTATCTTCATGAAAATAATTTGAAATCACTCTAAGTAAATTCACATAGTAACATTCAAATATTGTGTACATGTTGGTCTCCATGTTGGCCAGTTCCAACCAGTGGCGGACTAAGCTTAGCCATGTGTTGGCAGTTGCCCACACTGACCCACGTAATTTATTTTATTTGCACATTAGTTCCTACATATAATTTAATTTATTACATATTGGTGCTGCCCTTTATATTTTGGATATGCAAATTCTTTTCTATCATCAAAGACACATACAATCATGGAAGAATGGGAACTCGAATTATAGTACTCGAGCTTAAGGAGCTCAACTCAATCCGCCATAAACGTCCACATCCACTAATATCTCCACACTTACGCCAATTTGGAAACTTCGTTAGGCAAAAACTAACCAGATTTATTTGACAAGATTAATATTCCAACTAAAATCGTGATTTCTTTGAGCTTGAAAGTTCTTATGAACGAAATATATGCTTTCTCAAAAATGCATTAAACCTTTTGAAAGGTTAAGAGAAACATACCCGTGTTTGAAGCTTTCAAATTTGGGAATTAGAAATTGAAGTGTATATACGTCACAACAAAGTTAGGGAAGCAGGTAATATGTTGGACCATATTGAAGATTTTAAAATTTGAGCACGTTTTAAGTGGCGCGAGAAAAGATATATTTTTTAATTTTAAAGCATAAGTCACCAATTTGACTGTTTCATAATCATTCCTTTTAAATAGAGTCTTATTTACACATAAATTCTAAAAATTTAAATATTTTTTTTCTCATCAAACATTCCTTACAGATTAAGGTTATGTCGATAAAAGTTTAAGATTTGGTCCAAAACACGTTAAAAATGAATTGAGCTTTAGAAGGGATAGCCTTTAGAAGAGATGGATCCGATAATTTGGATGCGAACAGGTCCAATATCCAGTGTAGCAGGTCTGACTTCACGGCAGCCTGCAGCACGGCGCATCCAACTCCAGCAAAAACCGTGGGAACTCTAACAGCCAAACTTGATCCTTCTCTTTCTCTCTCTTGATCTTTCCCCTCCTCCTAGTGTCTGCGCCGGTGCTGATCTCCAACTCCGGCGAGAGGTCTCAGGTTCTTGTCCTTCGAATTTTACGGGTGAAATACCGTCATGGCTTCTTCTTTTTCTTCTTCCTCTTCTTCCACAGTTACCATTTTCTTCTTCGTAGCCTTCCTCGTTGCTAGCTTTCCCTCTTGCGTGGATTCCAGGGGAGGAGAACAGAGTTGCGGTTTCGCAGGTGAGCGTTTGCATATCTCGATTTTGGTTGTAAAAATTTTCATTTTCTGCGCGCGTTTTTCTTATTTCGCGGTTTAGCTACAAAAATACGTTGGACATCGGAATGGTGGTTGATGGAAGTTTCAATGCGGATATTTTCAAGTAAACAACGGGAACACGGCTGTCTTGAAGCACATTACAGTGTTTCACCTGGACGACTGAGTGGTTTTGATTTTTGGTTATGGTTATGTTCATTATCTAAATAAACTAGCATTGTTTTTTTCTTCTATCTTGCAGCCGTTATCTAATTATAAAGTGCAGTCTCGATCTCAATTCTCCCGATAATAGATTGCCACAATTGGTGTTTTCTTCTTCTTGCTTGCTTTTTTATCTGGTTATAATTGCACTATCGATCTCAATTGTCCGGATAACGGGTTTTAGCAGCTTGTGTTGTGCTTCATATGATAATGTCGAGATTATTGGCTAAGTGGTTAACTTCAATTTCTTTCCTGGACGATTGAATTTTGTTTTGTTTTTACTGTTGGCCACGGCCAGAAAGTTACCATGTGCGGGTGGACTTATCTTTTCTGTGGCGGCAAACTTATGTGTCGTGTTCTGCTTCATATTGGAATACCCGAGTTGTCCTGGTTTTCCTGGATAACTCGGTAGCTTCTATTAATTTTGTCTCCATTATGCAATTAACATGCAAGTCTTTTAGAGTGGTCTGCCAAGATGATATCTTCTATTTTTCTGGAAAACCGACACCAGTATGGCTTGTAGATGCGCCCCTTTGACCATATCAAAATTAGATATAGTGGTTATATCTCTAGATTTCTACCATTTACCTGGAAAAGTGGAATTTTAGAGACCATCGGATTGATGGCCAAATTTTGTTCTTATGGCGGATATAACCATTGAAACGTTGTGATGCTTATGTCGGGAAAATTAAGAAAAAGAAAAAAAATTCGAAAGTATTCACAAGTCTTCCAAGATGGAGCTTGATTCTTTATGATTTTTACCAGCATAATTTGGAATGTCTTGGTATTGCAGGTCGATGGTTGGCAACCTAACCAATTAGTTCTTATTATCCTTAATTTTCTTTAGATGCATAAAAAATTTGGGTGCAGTTCTGATTGTTTATACATTTCTCTCCCTCTCTCTCTCACACACACGATACATAGCTGAGTAGATTGTTGTGTCTGCAGCATCAAAACTATCGTCCATATCAAAGAAATTCTGCTATGTCCTAAAGTAATGTGCAAATGAATGATGAGATGATAAGCGTATGCATCTCTGTTCACGTGTAAATAGATACATGTATCCAAACCATGCATGTGACTTTAGCCTTTTACTTTTAGAGAGCATTTATGCTCCCAGTGTCACTTGATTAACTTTCAATAAATTCTTTTTGTGCAGGACTTGCCAATCATAGCTATGAGGCTTCAGGCAGACACTTGCTTGTTCAGGAGATGAATCAGTCCGAGGAAGTGTATCTAGTTGCAGTATCATTACACTTGTTTGTTTATGTAAAAGCAGAAATATATAGGTCTACATTGCTAAGGGACAAAAGAGGATGTCTGTAGCCTATCTAATCTGAAAGGTCATAAAATCTTGTTCCGAAAAGCTTTTTGAATCATTTTTTTCCCTCTTTGGCATTTAAGACTGCCAGAATCAATTTGGGATCTGCACAACCTGTTCATAAGCATGCTTGCTGTCAACTACTACCGAAATCTTATTACTTTTAAAGAACTCAGAACTCTGATGAACACCAATAGTCAAGTTTCGTAGGGTCTCGTTGAGTTTGTTTAAAATGCAGAAACCACCCATGAAAATGGTGGATATTCCTGGTAACTGATAAGAGAAAACTAATGATTCAGTTGGCAGAGGGAGACTCCATGGCTTCAGTTCTGTACCTGGGTATCTGGAGTTCAAAGTTCAACTGTCTAGTTCTTAACCAAGTTGTCATGCTATGCTACTAGCATGTTTTCAGTAGCTATAAACCAATTATATATGTGTTTGAACTTTGAATTCTTTGACGATATTACAGACAGGATGTAACCCATGGATATATGACTAACCATGAGCTGGAGAAAGCCATGAAGAAAATTACTTACAGGTGTGCCAACATTTCAAGGATGTACAGGTAAATTCTCCCTTTTAACTGACATTCTATAACCATATTATTGTATTTTGAAGCAAGCATGTTTCTGCTTGATATTTGGTGAGAAGCTGTATGCCAGACGTCACCTTGTTCGCTGAGCTCCTAAGCACAAGTTTGTGCTAAGTTTTCTAGGCAGCCATCTAATTAAGCTATTTTCCTTTTTTCCCATTGTTTTTCATTGTTAAAGTTTTTTTATAGTTTTAAATTCATCTTCTTAAAATCTTTTTCACTCTTAAGTCTTTACTTGGCCCCTGCCTGTCTTGGCTGGGGCCTGTGCTAAAATGGGTGAAGTTGGTTGACTAACCAGTCTAGTTTTTAGTCAGCAGACACGTCCTAGGCTGCTAGTCACTGGTGAGTGGTTGGCCCTTTACAATATTTGACTAGTCTAACCTGTCAGTTTAGTAGACTAATTGGTTTCTGGAATATTAATTAATCACCATACTTTACTTTTTAAAGATGTTGCCTATGGGAGTTTTGGTAAAAGTGAAACAACACCTTAACTCCTCTCTCTCTCTCTTGCTGCAATGTTGACTAACTAGTTCTAACTTCTATATGTGTCCATATATCTCAAATATATTTCTCTTCATTTAAGGAATTGTGTTGATGCACTTGTTGTATGAAATTGTATTATTTGTAGTTATACTGAACAAATTTTGATTTTACACAGATTGCTTTTGATTATATGCATATTTGCTTCAAACAGAGCATAAGATCTTTCACTACTGACAATTTAGCTGATCATTTTCTGCCTTCTTTTGGGACCAATTTGGGCCACCTAATCACACCCACGCTTTTTTGAGGACTACATCAACTAGTCACTTACTAACAATTGTGGCCGTGAGGCCTATGGCCCAATTAGGTTTTCCACGGGCCAGATTGTCTAGTTGTTTGGTGGTGCTTTTGATTGCTTAGATAGCAGAACTTTTTGGTCTGATCACTTGGCAACTTCTATGCATTTAATTTTGTAGTTTGTGAGATTTTGGGTGTTTGTTCATTCTTAGCCTCTATTATTGCTAATTTGTGATTTGTGTCTTTTTCGAGGGATGGTTGCAACTGTTTAGTATTGGGAACAGTCTTATGGGAATTCCATTGGTAATCTCTTTTTCACCTATTTACTGACATTTGCCTTTTGTGTTTCTGTTGTTGCTGTTTTTTTATTCTAAAGAAAAAATTGTTAGTTTTGCATATCAAATTTGAAAAAAGAAGAGTTATTGCAATTGCTTATGAGTTCAAATCTTTATTTTGTTTCTTGGCAATGCTAAAATGCAAGGATAACAGCTGGTATTTCTATTTCAATTATGAAACCAAACTGAATGTTTTACAACTCTATGAGCCCTATTTTATGTATCTACATTGTGTTGGTTGTGGCTGGGAAGAGAAGGCAGATGAAAGAATAAAATAAAAAAAAAAGTGTGTGGAAAGGTAATAGTGGAGCTTCTTTGTCAACTTTCATTGTCTTGATTTTATCTCTTCTGGTACATGAGCTCGTAGATGGAAGCCAAACCCATCTTCAAATTCAAAACAGATTCCCTTAAGTTTGGAAAAGATGCCTAATATTCTTAATTTGCTAGCAGTATTGTCATGTTTTAGATTGTCTAAGGTGTAAATTCTTTGTAAAGTACGCCTGCTAGTTGGTCTGAAGTATGAGACCTTGAAATTATTTTTCGCATCTTCTTTCATATCAATCAGAAACCAAACTCAACATGCTTGGTTTATTTATGGTACCTCGTCATAATCCGTGAAAATCCTGGGCTTATTATTACGAAATGGAGTTATTGGCAAGGTTACTCAAATCATGAATGCAGGAGAAATGCCTGTAAGCCACAGTCTTTGAAAGTTTGAAGTGCTATAGCTGCTGACCTGGATTCAGTATTCCGTTTGAATACTGTAGTTTGCTTTTTGCTTCTTCAAAAAAGATGAAGTTGCAAGTACAAACTTAGAAAAAGATAAACTTCATACCCTTTCATTTGAAGTACTTACCTCACATTGTTTTTTACCATTATGTGCATTTAAACAACAATAACTTTGAAATTAAGTCATTTAGGCATTTATTTTCAGTGTTTCTTAGCACCCTAGGAACTGTCACATGGAATAGGAAAATTTATATGTTTCAGACAATCACTTGCATTGAACTTAATAACTTTTCATGAAGTCAAAGTTGTGTAAGTACAGATGTCTGTCTCCGTAAATTTCAAACATGATGGTTAGATACATCACTACCTTATTCTCCAGGTTTAGGGAGTTAGTTTCTCTCTAGGTCTCAATATTGGCCTTAAGTGTATTCTTTCAACAGGAGCTTTTCTATCTCTATGATTGACAAAGTTGAAGGCTTTACATTTTCAATAACATTCTTCTAAATCAGAGTTGATGTTTTTGCACCAAGTTATTAAGATGGAGAAAATTCTTCCTTATTCTATCTGTTGAAAAGCATAACCAGTCAAGAAAGGTGATTTAGTTCCAGCCCGTGGCTGCATGGCAGTTGACTTGATATGCTCAAACATGTTATCGTGTTCCTGATGTAAATATGTTACCATCTTTTCTTCTAATTCTTTTAACAGTTCCTTGACATGGTAAAAACACTTACAGCCTTACTCTATCAGAGAGGCATCTTTATTATTATTATTATTGTGAGTATTACGTTTGTTCTAGTTATTATTATTACTGTTAGTCTGTTTTTATATTATTATTATTATCATTGTTGTTAATATTAGTGTTTATTTATCTTACTCAATCTCTTTTGCTTATTATAAGATTCATTTAATGGTTCGTGTAATCTCTGGATCATTCCACCACATAACAGTTCCAGTCACATTTTTCTCCAAAAGTGTTCGACTGTAAATGCATCCTGTATCTTCTTAGTAGTGTTGTGTTGATAGCGTCTGAAAAGTAGATCATGACCAGGGAGAGAGAAAGATCATTTTGCTTATTTATTGTTTATATGCATGGGAGTATGGGACAACTATACTTAAGAAGAAGAAGAAGAAGAAGAAGAAGAAGAAGAAGAAGAACATGATTGTTAGAATCTAGTGTAATGGGGAACCGGGTCCATATCTGGACCCGGTCCTATGGGGCACGAGTACCGAGGCTGGCTCGGTACCCTAGGCAGCACTCTTTCTCTCCCTCTTATATATTCTTCACTTACGTGTAATTGTTGAGTTAAGTGAATATTATTTTCTCTCCTAGGGTTGCGGTTTGCCCCTAGGTCAGAGCTTCCCCGTGGTTTTTCACCTCTTTCTGAGGTTTTCCACGTATATCGTGTGTTCTTTCTCTGCTCTCTCCTTGTGTTACGTGTTTCTACATGGTATCAGAGCCAACGCGTGTGAGATCGTTGGTGTGCAAGTAGTGTTTTTCGCCATCCCCGTTTCCTGTGCCGCCTCCATCGCCGTTTCCAGCACCGCCGCTGTCGCCGTTTCCAGCACCACCACCGTCGCCGCCGTTACTGCGTTCCAGCGCCGCTGCCGTCGCAGGTTTCAGCGCCGCCGCCGTCGCAGGTTTTAGCGCCGCCGCCGGTTGTGTTCTTTTCCGCCGCCGACGCAGATTTCAGCGCCGCCGCTAGTTGTGACTTTCTTTGGTGATTGAGATGGTCGACGCTGTGATCCCCAAGATTGATGATGCCCTGGACATAGGCAGCAATACCAAGAGCGAGAACTTGCCTGTTCATGTCACCTCCATCCGGCTGAACAATGATAACTATCTCTCGTGGTCTGCTGCCCTAGAAATCGGAATAACCAGTCGTGGTCGCCTGCACTATATCACTGGAGAGAAACCTGCACCTTCTAAAACTGATTCGCAATGGGCGACTTGGGCGTTGGAAGATAGTCAGGTTAAAGTATGGATTATTACTTCGGTTTCCGCAGATATTCAGCCTTTGATCTTGCGTAAATCGACTGCATATGATATGTGGACTGTTCTTGCACGGATGTATGGCCGTAAGAAGCGTGTTTTGCATACTTACCAAATCAAACGTAGCATCTATGCTCTTAAACATGGTGATTTGTCTGTTGCCTCCTTCTATGCTGTCCTGAAGACTAAATGGGAGGAACTTGATTATCATGTGAATGATGACTGGAAATGTGGGTCAGATCATGCCCTGTACTGGGAAAAGGAATGAATGGATCGTACTTTTATCTTTCTTGGAGGCCTGCGTGATGAGTTTGAATCTATTCGGAGTCAACTCCTTAATTGTGATGAGATTCCTGGGATCGAAGAGGTGTATGCTTGTGTAGAGTCTGAGGAACAACGGCGTCAGATTATGCATGTTGACTCCAGTCAAGGGAGTTCTCCAGCAACCTTTGTGAGCCGTACTTCAGGGACAGGGCAGCGTTCTGCTCGACGGTGCAGCCATTGCAACAAATTGGGCCATTCTGTTGACTTTTGTTGGGATCTTCATCCTGAGAAGCGTCTCGTCCGGGGTCGTCCTCCTCCTAATCGGCGTGCTCCTTCTATGCCCGAGCCTACCTCGTCCAATGTTGCCAAATCCAAGCTCTCCTCAGATCAACTCAAAGAGTTACAAGCATACATTAGTCGTTTGTCTACTCAGGATGACACTTCCACATCTGAGGGGGCTAAGTTAGCCCAGGTTCTTGTTGCTACAAGTGATCAAAGTAATTCCTCTCTCAGTGATTGGATTGTTGACAGTGGGGCTACTCATCATATGACAGGGGACCCTAAGATGTTTCAAGAATACAAGTTGACCTCTGGGCAGCAGCGTGTATCTATGGCTGATGGTTTCTCTATTTCTGTGGCTGGAAAATGAAGTTTATCATTACTGAACAAATATTGTCTTCATAATGCCTTGCATGTTCCCAATATTCTCGTAAATTTGTTATCTGTCAGCAGTATTACCAAAGAGCTAAACTGTAATCTAATATTCTCTGCTGATCGTTGTTTCCTGCAGGACTTGGGGACAGGGCAGAAGATTGGGATTGGTTCGGCTATTGATGGCCTCTACAGAATGCCCGTACAGGTTGCTTCTGCTTTGATTTCAGCTACTAGTGGACAGTTGTCTGGCGTGGAGGACAGATCCGTCATTATGCGCTGGCACGAGTGTCTTGGTCACCTTCCATTCCAGTTGCTTAAAAAGTTGTTTCCTAGGATGTTTCATTATGTTTCTTTGGACACCTTCGTCTGTGAAGTGTGTCAGTTGTCTAAGCATGTTAGGGCCTCGTACCCTATTTCGTTCAATAAAACCAACCGTCCATTTGCTTTGGTTCACTCTGATGTTTGGGGTCGTTCGGGAGTACCCACTTGTCGTGGTTTTCATTATTTCATGACTCTTATTGATGACTACTCTCGATGTACGTTCGTGTATTTGTTGAAAGAACGTAGTGAAGTTCCCGACATTATAAAAAATTTTTTTACATTTGTTGAAACTCAATTCCAGACCTCTGTTCAGGCCTTCCGTACTGACAATGCCTGAGAGTATGTCTCCCAATCCCTTGATGACTTCTTGTGAAGCAAGTGTATTATTCATGAAACATCCTGTAGCTACACCCCTCCTCAGAATGGCGTGGCTGAAAGGAAAAACCGTCATTTGTTAAATGTCACCCGGGTCATTATGTTTCAACGTCATGTCCCTAAGAGGTACTGGGGTGACGCACTTCTCACAAGTGCTCATCTTATTAACCGTATGCCTACTCGTGTGTTGAATGGTCATTCCCCTTATTCTGTGTTGTGGCCTACTCAGAATCCCTGGCCTTTGAACCCTCGGGTGTTTGGGTGTGTTTGTTTTGTCCATGATCATAGTCCCACTCTCAAGAAACTTGATCCTTGGTCCATCAAAGCAGTCTTTTTGGGGTATTCCTCCACCCAGAAGGGATACAAATGTGTTGATCGTAGCACTTCCAGAGTATATGTCTCCAGGGATGTTACCTTTCATGAACATGAGACATACTTTCCTGCGAATCCTCTTCAGGGGGAGTGTCTAGGTGACAGAAGGGAAGAGTATTCTTCGCATCAGTTGATTCAGTTCATGGATTTCTTGGATTATACGGTTAGTTCTCCGAGTGTGGAAGACACAGTCAGTGAGGACAGAGACAGTCAGATGGAGGGGGGCCCTGTGGAAGAACAGTCTCGTGATCATTTGTTTGGTCAGGTTTACAACAGGTTGAAGAAGGATGTGATGGAGGACGTTGATGTTACCAATCCCAATCTTCCCAATCTTGTGAGCTCCCCGGATGATCCAAGTTCAATGAATGAAGAGCTTCTCATAGCCCTGCGCAAGGGCACCAGGTCATGTACTTCTCATCCTATCCAGAGATATGTTTCGTATGCAAAACTCAGTAAAGACTATAAGTGCTTTATTACTTCTTTATCTATGGCTGTTATTCCCAGGTCAGTGGAAGATGTCAGGGAGGATCCTAAATGGCTACAGGCCATGACAGAGGAGATGGACGCCTTGGCAAAGAACAATACGTGGGAGGTTGTTGATATTCTCAAGGGAACTCACTTAGTTGGTTCCAAGTGGGTGTTTACTGTGAAGTACAAACCTGATGGCACTGTAGAACGCTATAAAACTCGTCTCGTTGCAAAGGGGTTTAGCTAGAAATATGAGATTGACTATCTTGAGACGTTTGCTCTCGTGGCTAAACTGAAGACAATAAGGGTCATCTTAGCTCTTGCAGTGCAAAAGAAGTGGAGCATGGACCAACTTGATGTCAAGAACGCCTTCTTGATTGGTCACTTTGAGGAAGAAGTCTATATGAGCATGCCGCCTGGGTATACTCAGAATGGAAAGTGTTGCTATCTCAAGAAAGCCTTGTATGGTCTCAAGCAGTCCTCTAGAGCTTGGTTTGAAAGACTAAGGGTTGTAATGAAGACTAATGGATATAAACAGGGAAATGGTGATCACACCCTCTTCATCAAGCAGAGAAATGGTCTGGTGAGCCTTCTACTTGTATACGTTGATGATATGATTGTCACAGGTGATGATAAAGAAGAAAAAAGGAAGATGAAAGAAACGTTAGCTGCTGAATTCGATCTCAAAGATCTGGGTAAATTAAGGTATTTTTTGGGAATTGAGATCGCGCGATCTGAGACTGAACTTGTTATGAGCCAAAGAAAATACACTTTGGATCTTCTAAAAGAGACAGGTAAACTGGGATGCAGGCCCTTTCTTACTCCAATGGAGTCTGGCACAAAGATAAGTATCAAAACCGGGACAATCTTGGATGAGGAAGGAAAAGAGAGGTATCAGTGGCTGGTTGGTAAGCTTATTTATCTCACTCTTACTCGTCCAGATATTACATATGTTGTGGGTGTGTTAAGTCAATTTATGCATGCCCCTACTGATTGCCATTGGAAAAGTGCAGAAAGAGTATTGGGATACTTAAAGAATGACCCAGGGAAAGGACTGCTCTATACTCGACAAGATCAACTCAGCATAGAAGGATACTCTGACGCCGACTGGGCAGGATGCACAGATACTAGAAGGTCTACCACAGGATACTGCATCTTTCTTGGAGGTAACCTGGTGGTATGGAGAAGTAAAAGACAAGAAGTTTGTTCCAAGTCCAGTGCTGAGGCTGAATACAGGGCTGTTGCTTTGGGGGTTATAGAAATGTTATGGCTCAAAATTCTTCTAGCAGATATTGGGGTTAAAATGGAAGAGAAGATGAGGATGTATTGTGACAACAAGTCTGCTATTAACTTGGCAAACAATCCTGTCCTGCATGACAGAACCAAACATGTGGAGATCGATCGCCACTTCATACGGGAACGCATAGATTCGAAAGAGTTGATCCTGCCCTATATGAAGTCTGAAGATCAAGTTGCTGATGTCTTAACTAAATCTTTATGTATATCTCAATTTGAGAAAAATGTTAGCAAGCTTGGCATGTTTGACATGTATGCCAAGCTTGAGGGGGAGTGTTAGAATCTAGTGTAATGGGGAACCAGGTTCATATCTGGACACGGTCCTATGGGGCACGAGTACTGAGGCTGGCTCGGTACCCTAGGCGGCACTCTTTCTCTCCCTCTTATATATTCTTCACTTACGTGTAATTGTTGAGTTAAGTGAATATTATTTTCTCTCTCCTAGGGTTGCGGTTTGCCCCTAGGTCAGAGCTTCCCCGTGGGTTTTCACCTCTTTCTGAGGTTTTCCACGTATATCGTGTGTTCTTTCTCTGCTCTTTCCTTGTGTTACGTGTTTCTACAATGATGATGATGATGATGACCAGGGAGAGGAGAGAAAAAAATGATGACCAGAGACTTGTTTACATGCATCAACTTGTCTTTTTATAAGAAATATTTGTAATGCGCTTTTAGTTTTTGTTTGTTTTCATTTTTTTAAATATTAATAACTATGTTGAATTTTTTTCAATGTATTTGCAAGAAAATTAGTAGAAGGCTCTTCATTTCATATCTTTTCTGTTTTTATCTATCTTAATTTTTTGAGTTCCAAGATTTTGCTCAAGAAAAATAACTTTTCAGAAAAATTCTCAATGTTGTTACTGTTCTTGGCAACTTAGAGCATCTTTTAGGACTTAAGACTAATGCTTGCTTTTCCTGCATGTAGTGGGTGTTGGAAATTTCTGACAAACCTGGGCAAGAAGAGCCAGAGCCTGCATTTAAGGTGAGTTTACATTCATGCAGTTGTTTGAATTAATTTGCAGTCGAAATTGTGGCATTGATGGAGAATTGTAGTTTCTTCCTCTTTGATTTTGAGAGCAAATGCATAATTTCTTAATGCTATGTGTGCTTGTGCTTATACCTTAAAAATGTTTTCGTGGTGCTTCTAAGTAAAATATAGTTGACCAAAGGTACCATTAAATTTGTGTGCAGTTTATTGGGAATGTCCATGGCGATGAGCCAGTTGGTCGTGAATTGCTTCTATTTTTGGCGAATTGGTTATGTGATAATTACGGGAAGGATCCTTTGGTACTTTTCTCTCAGAACTATTATTTAACTTGCAAGGGTATTTTTCCTTTAGGAGCCAACATATGTTGCTGCCATTGTTACTTGAGATGTACATCTTTTTCTGCTTTCCATTAATCAATGTGTGCCACCATTGTGATATGCTCCTTTTATTCCTGCCAGTTAGATAGACTCTGCTAAGTCACTGTAGTGAAATAAGATTGTTGCGTTATTGCTTTTCATCTGTTCCGAGACATAGAATATCTAGCTAGCTTGTTATTTGGCAGTCATGTCTGTGTAACTTGAGAATTTAGCTAGTTAGCTTGTTATTTGGCAGTCATGTCTGTGTAACTTGAGAATTCAGAATTTTCCAGATTCTAGGTTCACTGGAATGGGTGAAAAAATGCATGTTTTGGGTGATGGATATTTCACAGAGAGTTATTGCACACCTATGCTATTAAATTAAGTTGTATTTGCTCTTTCTTTTGCAGCATGTTTTCAAACTGCATTTGCCTTGGGTCTGTCCATTTCTTGGTGTCCATTTTTCTCAGCAGCATGTGAGCACATAACCTGCCCTTATTCTTGGTAATCCACAGATCACAAACGGTTACCTTGGTGCATGATCAGCTTGCTATGGAGGCCTTTTATTTGTTTAAAAGAAAATTGAGCTCTTGATATCTGAGTTTAGAGTCTTTAGACACACATATACTTTGGATATGAAATATTTCACCTTTCATGTGACTTTCGGTGTTGGTGGGTTCAGCTATCATCTTTGCTTTAACAGTCTTCATCAGTTCAAAATGCTAAATTCAATATTTTATGCATTTATTGGAAAGAGGGGCCTATCTTTTTCGTTCCTTTTTAGTATTTATAGTGCGTCATTGTTTTAATGAATAATATTTGACTGTCATGATCTGCATGGGGAACAGCATGCCATACTTTGTGCTATTTGAAATTTTGAAGTAATTCTCTATTTCATGGAACTGATTCCTTATAAATTTCTTTTCCATTTTCTCCTAGGCATCTATAATCATAAAAAATGTCCACCTCCATTTGCTGCCAACAATGAATCCAGATGGATTTTCTTTGAAGAGACGTGGTAATGCAAACAATGTTGATCTAAATCGAGATTTTCCTGATCAAGTATGTTATTTCTTTCTTTTCATTTGATAAGTATCTCTTTTTCGTTTTTATGTTGCTTATTTTTCTTAATGGATGTTATTTTCCTTGATTTTTGGTTGTAAGACATGAACTGTTTTCTTCCTTCCTGATTTACTTAATTTGGTCTTACAGTGCATTTTTTTTTGCTTGACCTTAAATTTTCTTAACCTTTGAAACATGTCCAGTTCTTCCCTCAGAATAATGATGAGCAGTCAAGGCAGCCAGAAACAATGGCAATAATGAATTGGCTGATGGAAAACCATTTTACTGCATCTGCCAGTTTGCATGGGGTAATATTTTTCGCTTCCTTGTTTTATTATGACAAATGTCTGTTTCACAAAGTGTGTTACTATGAGAAATATAAGTTTGTCAGTCATGTATTTCATTTCCTCTTTAGTCAATAAAAGATTATTTTCTGTATCGTTATGTTTCTCATTTCATTTCAAAACTTTACTAAGAAAAGTCTTCCATGGCATTGAGAAACCTAGTTTACTGAGACCTGGTGCTGCAAGAAGTCTGGTGTAAGAATCTGGTTTCTGAGCTCTGAAAATTTTGTTCAACTGTTTGCAGGATAAAATGTTGAGAAAAACTGACATTGGGGTTCACAGAATGAGCATTCAGTAGCTGGTTTTCAGATTAAATTTTCCCAAAACAGATGTTTGTAAAATCAATAGTCACAAATGCTGCAATTTCCAAAAATATGTCGGGATTTGAGATGCCAGTCAAATTAAAGTGTTTGATAGCGGAAATAACAACTATTTGTGTCTATGTGTAATATTTCGAGTAAAACAGGTTCTTCAATCTCAGCCTCCTTCTCAAGCTTCATGAGAAAAAAATTATTTTAGTTATAGAAGACAGGCCAACTTTATCATCCAGTTGAAGTTCTGGAAATGAAATCTTGATTTCCTTCATCTGCAGGAAACCATGTTGAATCTCAAAGAACCTGCTTTTCCGTCATAGCAGAAGGTTATAGTAAGTCACAATAAAAAATCTTCTTTAATCAGAAACGAAACAAAATAATGAGGCCACAAACTCAACCAAGACCAACACGGAAATTGTAATGAAAAAGTGAACATGCAAGTGTATCACTTCAAAGATTGAAATATAAAGTAATGGAAGTTCCAACTGTGGAGTTTGGATCTAAGGACATCCAAAAACTGTTTTCTCATTTGAACAAGGGCGATAGAATATTTTCTTTAGCTAGTTGGTCTTGTGAAAGATGTACTTAGTTTTTGCATACTATTTCCTTGCAGTTTCTCAACTTGATTGCTTTCTGCTATAAAGTCATCAGTTGATGGCAATTAACTGAGTGATAAAAAATTTTCTCTCTTTTTTCCTGTTACATTAAGAGGGGTCTTAATTTGACCTTTTTCTCCTTTGTTATAATTCTCCTCAATCTAACAGAGTGTATTATTCAAATAGGGTGCCTTGGTTGCGAACTATCCATGGGATGGCTCGAAAGACTTGAGGTAATGGCAGTTTCTTTTCATTTGAATAAAAATTAAATGTCCTTTTCACTAGGGTGTTGCACTTGCTGTTTGCCATGTAAACTCTGCAACTGTGGATTATTTCTGTAAATTGGCATAAGTAATTGTGGCGTTAAGATATGAAATCATGGGCAACAACTAGGGGTATTTAGTGATGGAAGTTGGAACTAATGTTTAGATAAAATATAAGAATTATAGAAATAGATTTCCACTTCCATTTATTTATGCATTCATTTCTCTGCATTTTGTTTCCAATACACTGGAGAGATCATAATTTTCTTTTTGCTTCTAAACTTCACAGGCTTTGCTAATTCTTCATTACGATCGAAATTCAGGTTGTGACACATGAAGGGGCGAGTTCCTTAGAGAGTCCATGTTACACATATCTAGATTTTATAAAAAGCAAATAAATGAAAAACATACCTTGTAGGCCTTAACTTTGGCCATCCCGATGCCTGCTTCACACATTTAAAGTTTGGTTTTCACAAGTCCAATGATACATATGGATGCAGAATGTCCAAAATTATATGTTTGAAAAAAATTCACGAGGATGTGATGTATCGATTCTATAGACCAATATTTATAAGGGTTTCATCTTTATTGTATCATAAAATCTGATACATATATCATATTTTGACATTTTTCTGCTCATACTTTTTAAGCATTTCAATCCATCCATGCCGTCAGTTTTTTGAAAAAACGATGAAAAGTTAAAACCACATAAACAGCCAAATCTCTCTCTCCTGCTCTTTCTCGCTTCCCCCTTCTCCCTTTCTATCCATCTCCAAATCTGACGTCTACAATGCCTTCTTGATTTTTCAGCATTCTTAGGTTGTTCACGATGAATCAAACCATATGGATGTACTCAGAATGGCCAAAACTGTAAGATTAAAAAAATTGTAAAAATCTAAACTGTAAGATTAAAAAAATTGTAAAAATCTAACTTCTAGATCAAATTTATAAAACATTTAGGCAATGAACCTCGATTTGTCAGCTGAATAAAATTCGATCCACTGATCAGATTTTCACTTTCTTTTGGAATCTTATTGTTTCTGACAATCACAGTTCATCAGTGTGGCAGGAAGGTCAGATGATAGCTTTTGTGTGTGTGTGTGTGCACACATATACCTAAGCCACAAATTTCTGTATTATTTTCAAAATATGGCAATAATGTTGACAAACAAGGATAATACTGCTAGATAAGAATAAAACTGAAAAATGAACATCAATTTTTCATGATAAAATATTGCCAAGTTGAAACTTTATAAAATACAGTTGTATTGTTTGGAGTAAAAAAAAATTTTGTTGATGTATTGTGAACATTTTGTCAGTTTCTTTTTAACATTTTAATAGGTATTTTGATTTTTTATAAATGTTTATGTAAGAATTTAGTAGAAAGCCCATAATTTCATTATATTATCAGTTATATCTTTTATTTCTTCTGAATTTTTGAATTCCAAAGATTCTCCAGAGAAAAACAATTTTTCCAATTAATACCAAGAAAAACTTCACCAATGAAAACCCGACAGCCATGTTTGTGACAATGAAGTATGTGTGTGTAGTTACTGTCAGCCACTGGGAACAGAATCCTGGACTAATAGTAGTATCTAATCAACTGGTCGGTAGTTGGGAGCAGTTGCACATGTAGTATCTGTGAGAAGTTTGAAGGCTCTGATGTGCTTTGTCCAGTGAAAGTGTTGCTGATTTCGTAGAAATAATGTAAAAGGTGTGCCAAACATCTGGTATTCTGCATGCAAGCTCCATCTAGAGGAGCCCAGTTAGAAGTTATTCTTAACTAGTGCATGATCTGTGACCTGGCATTATTGTATAATATTGATTTTCAGGAAGCAGTATTATGCCTGCCCTGATGATAAAGCATTCCGATATATGGCAAACTTGTACAGTCATTTTCACTACAACATGTCTCAGAGTCGTGAATTTGAAGAAGGCATCACAAATGGAGCTGCATGGTATGTACAATATAATCTTACCTTCTTTTTCAAGAAAAAGAATGGCTAGCTGACATGTTCTGGTCTTTGTTTCATTACGGAAAGTTCTTTCTCTTTGTTTTCTTGTTTTCAGAAAAAGATTTGAAGTCCAAAAGTTTTGAACTTTAGGTTTGAATTTATGAATTAAGAAATGAAATTTGAATTTAAATTTCACGTACTTGTTACAAGTCCGTCCTGTTGTGTTTGGCATTGTCACAACCTGTAATTTTTTTCTTGAAAGAGCTATTTGCAGGTATCCCATATATGGGGGTATGCAAGATTGGAACTATATCCATGGTGGCTGCTTTGAGTTGACTTTGGAAATTAGTGATGTCAAATGGCCTAGGGCTGAAGAGGTTAGACACTTCTCCTTGTTTCTTCTTCTGAGGAGAGAGTGAATGTTTAAAGAAAATTACCATAAAGTGGATGGAATAAACCATCAGCGACTATGGCCTTCTTGATGGTATATGTAATGGCTTTTTGTATTCATTGGAACCCGAAATATCATGAATCATGGTTGTGTGCTGCTAAAATCTAGTTGGTGTCATTCTAGTTTGACCAAGTTTTGCTTGTTATCTTTAAATTTTCCATCTGTACTGACAAGTTGGTTCTCTGTATTTGTCTTGTCTAACTGTGATTTTTTGGGGTTAAGTTTCAATGCAGCTTCACTTCTTATAATGATTCTGTTTTGCTTCTTCATTTAGTTTAATTTAATAACGTTCTGTAATTGGGCACTATATCTGTTGTACTAACAGACTAACATATTTTAAGCCTTTCTGAGCATCACACTCATGCTACCTGTTCAGTCTTTTTCACTTTTGCTTAAAACATTGGCTGTAGCCATGCACTTATCCTGCTTTTTCTGTTTGTCGTGCAGCTTCCTGTTCTTTGGAATTTTAATAAGGCAAGCATGTTGAATCTTGTAGCGAGCGTTTTCAAGGTACTGTCTATGAGCCTGGACTTGTTAGCATTTCTTTGTTCATTTGATAACTTCGTTGTCCTTAAGACTATTTTCTACTTGAGTTGGTATGTGATTGTGTATTGGAAAACTGTTATTTTATTATGCCAACTTATCTATTGAAATTCATCACATTTATCATAGTATTGGCAGTACAACTGCAGAATTTAGCAATGCAATGGACTATATGCTTGGAGTATTATCTTTTCTGTTAAAAGCGCTGGTGCAGTGTGCCAGGCAATTGGTTGCGCCTAGAGCCTAGGCGGAAGTAGGCACATTAATGGCATAAAAAAGTTCAGGAAGAAAAGAAACTTTAAAGTTTAAAGTGAAATGGCAAATGTTAATTTTAACTAGAAAATTGAAGCATTTCTCAATGGAAGTATGTGGTTATCAATTTATAAGAAAAAAGCATATTCACAATGCATGATAAACAATGTTAACATGAATGCACATCATTGTTTATTCACAGAGCAAACAAAATATATTAATTTTCAGAAAGTCAATTGATAAATCATACCTAAAAACCTAAGGTTTAATGTCAAATTCAGATTACTTATTTATTAAAAAAAGGAAGCAAACTTTCTAATACATAAAACTTAAAAGTATAATTTAAATTACTTGGAGGCCATGGCCGTTCGGCATTCGGTTACATGTTAGCTAGTCTTACTGCCATGTGCAACATGTAAGACCAGCTACATAGTCAAAACATGAAGAACACTAGTTGATTGGAAGATTGGTGATCTAGGCATATTACATGACTGCATAAAAAGAGTAAGTGGTTGCTGGATTCATTGTTGATATGATTTTGCAGCGCCATCTTGACCTGTTGTAGTCTGTTTTAGAGTGGAGTTCATGGGAGGATTTTCTCAGCACTCTCAGGGCAACCTTTACCCGCTGCAGTGGATATCAAGGATATTAATTACACGGTATGTCTCTCTCTCTCTATCGCTCTTTCGCTCTTTTTTCTTTCTAACAAAATATCCTATTATTTTGTTGTTAAAATTGAAAGTTTTGATTGCTACTTAATATCTACTGAAATATATGGTAGCTGATATCTAGCCGATCCATGTTACTTATGCAAAATTGCAAATATTATTTTATTTCTTGAAATGAGTTAATAGCTGTTAATTATGTCAATATCCATAAAATGCATGTAATGCATGTGTTATTTCTTATTGCTGGCTTGGCTGCTTCCATCATTGAGTTGAACTTAAGGAATGATGTAAGTAAATTTGACTCATTTTCCTTGCCAATTCTCCACATGAAGTTTCAATAACAAATTAACAATTTAATCTGCATTCTCTTATCTAGACTGGTAGTGACCAGTAAAGTGATATGGTGGTCCTCATAATTTACTGTACAGAGAGGCTGTCACGATAATTCTAACTCGTATCTTTCTGTTACTTTGACAATGTTTGAAGTACTTGCGTCTGGTATCATTCAAACACTCATCCAATTTTATGGCCAAAATTTCTATTATTTGATAATTTCTACTGGAGGTTTGGGCTTTCAAATCATAATCGTCATGATATTGTCTGATTTTCCATCCTTTATTTGTCTTCTTTAGCTTTTAATGCGCAAATCGGCAACTTAACTGAGAAATAACCTAAAAAATAATGTTCTTATGTTACAATATCTAAGTAGTCAAAAGCAGTCTATGGGCTCTCCCCATTCCCCTGTCCTAAAAAATAATGTTCTTACGTTGGCATTAATGTTACAATATGTTAAAAAACATGAAAAAAATGAAAGAAATAAAAAAAAGGAAAAAAAAGAAAAAAACACGTTAAAAACCTGTTTTATTTCGCATTTATTTCTTTTTTTTAAACGTAATTTTTTTAAGTTTTAAACTGCATTTTTTTTTTGCTTTTTTTCGAAAGGAACATGTTTTACTTGACATAAACTTTCATGCAGGACATGAGCGCATGTTACAATATTAACATGACGAGGTCCTTGCATCTGTTTGCATATTTTCCTATGGATTTCAACATCAAATGTACCTGACAAATTGAACAATGTAGTTAATTTCATATCAGGGTCATAACTTTATGATATAAGTCAGTCTTGCTGTTCTTTACATCATAGGCCTGAAAAATGTGAGATTGAATTGATTCTGCAATAAGATTTCATGGTTTCCTATGTCACATGGGTGTGGGTACGATACGGGTACGGGTACGCAGACACAATAATTTTCAAAATCTTTGGATACGCGGACACGGCGAATTTTATATTCTAAAAAAATTTTAAATGATAAAATAAAAAAACATTAAATTAATAATTCACTCTTACAATCTCATAAAACAGTCCTCATGATCATACAATGAGAAGAGCAACAAAGAACATAACTGTTACAAGCACACTCAGTCCCTCACTATTGTTGAAGAACAGAACTATTCCACGAGTAAGGGAAAACATCAAAATCCCCAAATCGGCAAATAAAAAAAAAAACATTTCGCACATAGCATTGAAGAAGAGGATCAAGATCGACGGATTAACTGTCCAATCTTCAAACAAAAACATCCCCAAATCGGCAATTCCAAAAAAAAAAAACCCAAATGAAGGACATGAAACCCTAACTTCTAATATCAAAAAGAAAAAAAAAAAACCACTTACCTGTCTGTCGCCGGCTGCCGGACACCACCGGACGTCGCCGGACTTCGTCGCCGTCGCCCGCCATTGTTGCGGAACTCTGTTGTCACTAGTTACAAGCACACTCAGTCGTCACCGGTGTAAAGGTCGAGCGTGAAAAAGCCATCATAAAGAAAGTCGAGGGTTAAAGAATGTCGGGTTAGAAAAGTGGTTTGGATTGGGTCTGACCCAGACCCGATCCAAAACGTATCCTGCTGTGTCCACGTGTCGGGATCCGTGTGTCGGAGTGTCGAAGGGGGTACGCGGCCCATTTTGTTGTGTCTGTGTGTCGTGGATGGTTTCTCACATGATGGCACCAGCTCCATGTTGGACTGACCCATTCTGCTAATGCTATTTGTTGCCTAGGGCAGTGACTAGATGTGCACTGCCCGGTCTGTTTCTGGTGGATTAGTTTGATCAAAACTCTGTGTAGTAATAAGTTTTGCAGTGCATGTATCAGATACATTGCATAAAAAGCATTTGGAAATGTTCTTTCTAACTGGAATTATTGTTGACACTTGACTTGACAGGTTAAAGCTGGACAACTTTTTGGTGATTACCATCGCATGCTTGCCCCTGGTCAGAATTATGAAGGTACATCTGTCGAGGATTCATATTCATTCCATGTATATGTTCATCTGCATTTGGAAAAATTCCTTAAATGATTCATTTACAATCTAGTTGCCCCTGTCGATCATTTAGTTGGTTAAACTGACATTCATTTAGTTAACATAAAAAAACATGTCTTTCTGAGCTTACTGGGGCTGGCTGAAATTTGTCTTTCCCAGAAGCAATTGTTCTTTGTTTTTAGTACCACCAGAAAAGAGTGACCTGTTTAACCGAATTTTTACATACATGGTAAGAAATTTAGGAACGATGAGAGTCATGCGGTTTATTTAAAATTTTTAGCAGGATCTTCTGCTCATGTATTTCTTTCCTTGTTTTGCAAATAAGTTTCTTTTCTGTTTGTCGGTGCCTGCAGTTACTGCCTCCATGCCTGGATACTTTCCAAAAACTGCACGGTTTTCTATTGAAGATGAAGCAGTGAATGTTGACTTCATTCTGAATCCAGTGGTTGGAGAATCAAGAAAACTCAAACCATTAGAGAATAACTGTAAATGTGGTTATGGCGGCATGCAGATGTCTGAAATGATGCTGATACTAACAAGGAATCATCTCCAGGTATCAATTGCTGCATTTGCTATTTTGGGCTTTCTATTATTCTTGTTTAGAAGGAGAATAAATTTCAGGATTCCAAACAGCAGACAGTTGGTGACTCATAAGAGGGCCCTTGTCCCTTGAGTGGATTAGTAAAATAATTTTTGTGGAATATGTATACCATAATTTATTGTAGCGTCGATTGACCAGACAAAAGCAGCAAGCAGTTTTTTCTATCTAAAATGGTTCTGTTGGATGTTTTCTCTCCTTTCGGTGACAGCTTCCTCTAGCTTGTAGCACTGGTCTTTTCTTCTAGCTGTCAAGGGGCATGCCCATGTCCTCTCCTACTCTCTTTACTTATAGATGGGATGCGTATTTCAGTCTATCTCTGTCCGTTCTTTTGCTTGAATTTGTTGCTTTCTGATTATGGTCCAGAAAAAAACTTAGTTCCGGGAAGATGAGTCTTTCTTCATTGTTTCTGGATGACGGGTTGGTTTATTAAACGACAGACATGAATTAATCTATTTGAAAAGGAAAGAAAGTGGAATTGGTGGGGTGGGCAGTGTTACCAAGATGAAACTGAGAAGGGAGGGGAATAAAACATTTACTACCTGGAGGTGGTCGACAAGGCATTGCTCAGAAATGAGGCAGTCTTGCACCCTTCAACTTAAGTACCAGGTTCCATCATTTAAGACTCAGATGTATAGTACCTATGAGAATTGAACTAGAAACCTGATTTTTTTCTTTTCATGCCCTTAGTTTTTTTAGCTACACTAGCTAAGCCTCTTGAAACAAAACATTTACAATTGGATTAGAGGCGATAATTTTTCATGGTTAAATGGCAAGAATGGACGGACTCCTTGTAAATGGGGCCGGAGACAGATGAGCAGCATATGACTGGACTTGCCATGGTTCTTTTCAAACTCATAAAACAGGCTCCGCACTCAAGTTGTGTGGTCTTAAATGATACCATATGTATGTCACCGTAAGTGAACATTATTCAATTTGTCCATTGCAATTAAATCCGGGATAAATTTGGAAAAAGTGCAAACATCCAAGTTTTAGACTTACAGATAGAATATACTTGTAATCGTACGTAACGGTCCACAAATGTCTATAGATTTTGCAGTATTTGCAAAATGTCTGTTAAACTCTGATGGTGACATAATAGCATCTAACCTAAGAAATGTTCTATTGAGATTAACCAGTGTAAGGCCACATTCTGACCCTTCAAACGTATATTCTTTTTGAGAGCTTTAAGCTTTCGCTGTCAATTTTTTCGTCATGTTCTTGAGAGATAGGTTCTCTCTCTCTCTCTCTCTCTATTTTTTTTCCAGTCCCCTTGTGCAGCTATAACTGGTCACACACAGGGGCAGAGCTAAGATTGTTTTCATGAGAGGGATCAAATGATAGTTTTAAAATTTAAATATCATTTTTCAAAAATTCTATATAGGATAAACGAAATTTTTAAAAATTTATATATAAATCTAAAAAAAAAAACCCCTTGACTCTACACACACGCATATATATAAACCGCGCAAGACGTTCCTCTATTCCTCTTGTTGCCTAGTTAAAGCATTAGACTTCGTTTACCACAATTTACTTTGCACATGTGCATCATATTAAGCACTAATTAAATTATGAAAGTGCAATCAACTATCCCATCATTGCACTCATTTCATTTTGTCCTATACCTTCACTAGTACTGAGGATGAAACGGATTAAAGAGAGAGAGAGGGAGAGAGAGAGCGGAATTTATGGATACTAGTTCAACTTTTGGATGCACATTGGATTATGCTTTGTACAATAAAGACAACGTGGAAAATGCAAGCATCCATTTCCCTTCAATCGACAATGAGAATAATCCCATTATATTTCCAAGCCAAATAATAGTCGTAAAAGCAATTGAACTAACTGGTGTTGATCTTCTCTTCTTGGGAGACGAGGGATTGCAGCTTGTGTTCCAACAAGTCGAAGTTATCTTGAGCCTTGAGAAGGCTGAGCCTCACGTAGCGAGGATCGGCACCAAAGACGATCCCTGCCCTTCCAATTATGCCCGCCTCTGCCATCACCGCTGCACAGTCTCTGTCCTCCTCCCTCTCGCATCTCACCCATGCATAAGCTGCCATTTTCATCATCCTTCTTTTTCAATGGATCCTATGATCTTTGCCATAGATTTGCATTAAAAATAGAGCCGAAAGATATTATCAGTGTTCTGCGTCCAGAGAACAGCTGGGACATGGACTGGATTTCGTACTCGGTTGAACTGTGCGAAATAAATCTTATTTTCTGAGGTTGGGTTCTTCAGTTTCAGGAGAACATTGCACTTTTTTTAAAGTTTAATATCAAAATGTTCCTGAAGACGATGATGTTCTGTACGCAAACTAGTCAATAAAGTATGGTTTAATTTTTATTAAGGAAAACTGTCTCAGCATAAAACTCCCTTTATACATGTAAGGTTCTGGCTAGACTGGCTTGTTTCTGGGTTAGGGTGGACCTATCATAACAAAATATGATTAAACAATGCATGTGGAGAACGAAAAAACATGAGTTCTCGCTATTTTTCGGTCAAGATTTCCATGTTACGCCTAATAACCCTACTTCTCGTTCTCGGGGCTTGTTTGAGACACTCAACTTAAATTTTCCAACAGTCAAGACTGGGCTCTACCTTGGGACATAATTTGAACTTGGGTGATCAAAGAAAACAAACCTGGAGAAGGCCCCGTCACTCTTTGGAAGTACTTGCAGTAGGAGGGAGATAGTCCTTGCAGAGAGAACCGCTTTGAGGGTGAGACGCTACGTTCAAGTCTGAGCCACCTGGACCTCATGGTCTCATATCCGAACCGGAATATTTCTGATCCATTCTTCTCCATGGCAACGTTCAGAAGCTTGAGTGCCCTGAGCTGGGTTTCATGAGAAACAGTAAGGGTGTTCAAGAAGACATAGTTCATCATTCTCTCATACACACCTTTGTCCTTTACAATTGCCCACCTAGGGAGAGAGAGAGAGAGAGAGGGTTTAGAGACATGATACAATAATGATGTTGTTCAGAAGAAAAAAAAGGAAGCAGAGCCATTGCAGGAGAAAAATCTGACAGCTGTTCTAAGGATATACATTATCGAATTGAAACCTGCATTAAAATTGAAGGACCCAAGTATATAGATTGGATTGGTTGTTCATATTGGATCATGTCTTCCTTCTAATCTGCACTACAAAAGCATGCAACGACATTGGTCTAAATTGGGTCAGCGCAGATGATCATGCATGAACTTCCTCATGGAACATAATGTTAAATAGTTATAAGTGGATCTAGATCCAGCACGGAAGCCTATCGCCGAACATAAACTGCATGCTGCCTTGACCAAGAAATCGAGGAAATTGTCTTGTAAAGTAAACCCATCTGTTGACCGCAAGATTGTTGAGGATCCAGACCTACATGAAGGAGAGTAGAGCAGGTGCTCTGTCCGGAATTGATCTGGTAGGGGTCCAACATGGAGTGCTATGTACTCAAAAAACATAATGTAGCTCTTAAATGCTTACCCAAATCTGCTACCAGCATGGCCTGTGAGCTTGGACATGGTGAAAAGCATAACATCTTCATCTGCAGACTCACTGATAGCCGTGAAATGTGGCCAATAGTAAGCATAGTCATGGATCGTCGTGGTGTGGGGGCCCTTCAGAACTGCTCGGTTAAGTTGGCCATCTGGATTGTTTGGTGAGGTCACAAACTCCACAAACCTTGTGTTTGGTACACTAGACCGGTTGGTCCATGAGTATGCATCGCCTTGCCACTTAAAATCATCAGACTTGAAAAGATCTGTTTGCAGTTGATAAGCCTGTAGAACAAGAAAATTCATGATAATTCCTACATATGGTCCTGATACTGATAGGGAACTAATGATATTTAGAACTCTATTGGCCCCTGCAGGATGATGTTCGTCTTGAGCATTCACAATCTCGACTGATGATCATAGGCTTGAAATCTATAGCATATCACACATCATATTAGTCACTTCTAATTTCTCAGTTTAGCAGAACAGCTCAGCCCATTTCATGCTCTACCAGGGCCCCATTACTTGTCACAAAACAGAATTGGCCTTTCAGTTTTGCAGTTAAAGAGAAAACTCTTATGAAGCTTACCCCATAGTAGGGAACGGCGGCCACCACTTTGGCAGGAGAAGCATGAGAAGGAGGCCAAGAGAGGGCATGAACTGCTGCAGTAAAGAGTTGGGTGGAACCCTGTCCGAACACTATGAACCTACCATCAGTGACTGCATTCCCTATCACCTTGTGGAGTTCCCTGATAGCTCTTTCAAGTCTGGCCGATTCCCGAGTGCCATGGCCGAAGTTGTAACTCATCCGGTGCCAACCTGTTAGCATTATGGCACTACTGCCTTGCTTTTTCATCCAAAATGGCTCCAAGAATAGTGGATCGCCGCTGAAAACACAGTAAGTTCTTTTAATTTATAATGGGGATGATGAAATTAAACTCTGTCCTCTTCCTCTCAATCACATGCAGATATATGTCTATATGGTTTTCCTTCCGAATGATCAAGTATTTTGCACATCAGATCGTTAAAATTTAGTTTTGACAGTTTTGTTAGTGAAAAATAGTTTTGACAGATCGTATACTAAATTACTTTTGACTCTGTTGAACCAATGACCACAACGCCATAGCTTCCGAGTCATTGCTGTAAGGGTACTCATTCAAGTTCTAGGCCTTAGTTCGGCCATGCATAATAGAGGAAAGGGTGTTGGTAAATGGAATCTCTCTTGTTAGACTGCATAACGATAGTACTTAAAATTAGCCGGACTTCCAATAAGGCAAATTCTTGGACTGCTATCCACCAATGAAATGCCATAAAAGATCCGCATTCTCATAGGTAAGAACATTGACTATACTGATGATAATGTTGGTCTTACTGATGATAATAATCCCAAATCAAGAAGGTTTGGCAATGTAGCCAGAGCACCCACTCATATGGGAGAATTTCGTAACCATTCCTTATCCGATAGAACAGCTTATCTCCAATGACCATATGCCAAAGTCTTTTGTTGTCGCTCGAACTATCTACTAATTGTGAACCTCTAGCTATGGTGAAACCGAAAATGACCTCAATGCAGTGTATCATAATTAGTGATACTTGGTCATTAACTACTTGTAGCCAAGTAAATTAGTTGTTGGTTGCAAGTGGAGATTCAGGTAAAATATACAGAGTAATATATGGCGAGATAAAATATGTAAACAGTTTATCTAGTCGCAAAATGGACCACCGTATCAAAGTTATTAGATCATTTATGCAGAATGCTTGTTCCAATGGCAAAAGTGGACATAGTTTGTGCTCTTTATCTATCAGTAGCAAGAAATTGTTACTGAAACCTTCATCGGTTGGATGCACCGCAATTCTACTTGTGCTTGGCGTAGCAGACTAAGTCAAGATCATGAAGATGCTTGCTAGTGTTCCAGCTGGCTTTTCAGGTCGTCAGTCTTTTAATTCTACTCATGTTGATATGTGTAAAGATGGCACCATGGTTAAAATTGGCCCCCTCTCACGCAAGAAGAACATTCCTAAGGTGCGAAAGAGGGTATTGGGACGTAAAGAAGATAATCGATTTAAGAAAAAGGCGAACCATATAGTCCGCAAGGATGAATGCAAGGCTTCTAGTGTTCTCTCCTAACATGAGTGAGAGATATATCCGAAGGAGAAAGGGAAATCTCAACTAGATGAAATACTAGAGGTGCAGGCGATGATCCAGGGTTGGAGTTGGAGAGACTTGATCACCACAACCATGCCACCAAAGGCATGGTGTTTTCTGGACCTTCCGGCAAGGGCATCTTTACATAAGATTTGCTTCATAAAATTGAAAAAGGTAAGATTCAAATTGGCATAAGCACCAACTAAACTTTATGTAAAACTTGAAGAACTTGAAGGTAGTCAACTAATGGAAGTTGCATGACTCATGATTTCGGTGGATAGTGGGGAAGCTCATCTATCTAACGCTGTGCTGGCCAGATATCGGATATGTCCTAGAATATTGTGAGCCAATATATGCACACTCTCAAATAGATTCTCATGAATGTTGTTGATTAAATTTTGAGACACTTTAAACGAGCCGTTTGGCAATGAGAAAAGTAACAATTTTTTTCCAAAACCTACCCTAAAGATGAAGACAAAATCATGGAGCAATATATTACAATGTTCCATGAAATTCGTAAAACAGTTTGTTACTATTCCAATTACCAAACAACCCCAAAAGAACTCCTTGAAGGTTGTAGCTGATAAGAAACATCACATGAACATAGAATGGTAGCCTAATGCATTTTGGCCAAGAAGTTATATCATAAATCATAATTCGACCAAAAGATGTTAAGTTACTGAGGGTAATCTGATGCAACCAGAAGCAAATAAACATTTACTAAAGGTAGTCTCCCTGTTAGAAAAGTAAGAAGCATTACATGGTTCCCAAGTGCAGAAGCAAATGTATGAAGCAATAGAGTCCATTACTATTAGCTAGTGAAGTACTTGTTTTGATGAGAAATTACCACCCTACAGAGATGCGAATAGAAAGAGAGAGAGCCAATGAAAATGCCTTGCGTCGACCAGAGCCCTCACCCATATAGCAGCCAATTCTGCTTTTCATAAATAGTCAGAGCATATATATAGATTAATTGTCACTATGCTCATAAAAGTTTTAGGAAGGTGATTCCACATCCCATTTACTAATGGTTTAAAACAAGTGACAGGCCCGTTTAACAAAGGACTCAACCGGCATCAATTTTGCAATACTCTAAGCAAGTGGCAATACTTTGATATTTTAACTCCACTTAAGGAGTTATTAAATGTAATGTTCCCTGCCAATGGCCTGCTCTCAACAGTTAAATATTCGTACTGTCATACCATTTGGAAGTTTCCTTTGGGCACGATCATTCATATGTGGCTATTTGGCAACAATAATATACTGTTAAGTTGTTGACGGTATAGATAAAAACAAAATATTTTGACAATACAAGAATGGGGAAAAAATGAAACTACAATCTTTAGATTGAATTTTATATGTGCCGGGCTCCTTCCTCCCCATTTTATTGACAAGCACATTACCATGAAGAAAATGATTAGTACGGTCAGGCAAGATCCATATAATCTGATCTGTGCCCGCATGCCAGAACTGGCCTCCATCTCCCTGAAGGATGGCCACCAAGATACGCTGTCTGAGATTAACAAGGTCAATAGACCGATCATCAGACAGACGATAAGGGAGGACACTAGAAGCCGCATGGCTGCAGAGAGATGGAGGGATACATCTGGGCAAAGAAGTGTTTCCCGAGGGCCCAGTGGCTGGTATACATTGGCAGTGAAGGAAGAATCATGACAGATGCTAGGTTAAAAAGGTTTGACACTCAAGTAGCGTCCAGATGCCAGTCCAACATCCAACAGGAAGAGAATGAGGATCACCTATTCCTCAGATGTCAGAGTTAAAAGGATCTGGAAATTCATAGCTGGTAAGTTCAACTTGCTTCCCCTTAAAACACGTACTATAGATAAAGAATGGGTTAATATGGAGGTGAAGGAGGAAATTCAGGAGGAAAATTTGGGGTGTCATATGGAGAATCACGTTTCATATTGTAATTTGGCACTTAGGGAAAACTAGAAATGAATTAAGACATGAAGCAGACCAGGCCCTGGCAGCGACTGTTACAAGTTGTGGAACTTCTGCAAGGAGCAATACGTGAAGATGGACTGGAAATGTGTAGAAAAATACAGAGTGGAAATCTGGTTGAGAATAGGAACCAAAGCAGATGACTGGGGTTCGGGGGAAAGGCAATTCCATCTCAACACATATAGCAGTGTGGAATGGTGAAAGGCTCCATCGCATTGCAGGTTTGGTGAAGATATCGGTTGGGAACCACATTTATGGCATCTGCTGCTGGTCAAGGAACAGGAACCTGCTTTTTGAGAACTGGGTCTTGAATAGATATCTCAGTAAAATCAGCGCAACTAGTGGCCCTATTGTTATTCAAACAAATGGTAAGAAATGGAAAAGTGAGACCAGGAGATTAACTTTGGTAGAGAGGACACAACCTCTGAGTTCATGAATGTACAAAACCAGCGGAGCAGCTTGATGCACACATAAGGGAGCCGTCGGTGGAGGTCTGCAGCATGCTTCTTTTGACTTCGGTGAAATGAGTTTCAAGTAATGAGAATTGGGTCACCCACGGTGAGATCCCGGTCAGTTTGCGTTCTGGAAATGGGTTCAACCAACCTATAAAGGTCTTCATTTCTGATGTAATCATTCCTGTCTTTTGTCAATAAAAGGACGAGGGGCCTACCTCTCAGCAGGTTTTCGCCGGACCGAGAAAGCTGATGACCCACCAACGATGTAAAAGTTGCACCTTCCTTGGAGGGACCAGACTGCCGGAGTTATCCTCGGAATTGGACTAAATTCCACGGCCAATTCAAGATGCCATGTCTCACTCGAGTTTTAATTGATTTTTTGATAATATCTTAAAATATTTTACCTTTAAAGTACTCATATAACATTTTTTTCCATTTATATTAAAAAAAATCTTTTATATTTTTTCTTACCCCGATTCAGAACCTACTCACTAAATCAGCAAGCTCTCGCGACTGGCTCGCAAACAGATCTTTATGCTGGTTGGTACCTCCACATTAGCATGATATAATTGTCAAAATATCATCGTGGTTTTCTTTCCAAACTCCTTGTTTAAAATATATATTGGAGAATTGTTTTGTTAACATCACCATCCAAAGCAGTGGCGCACCCGCATGGTGGTTGGTGGTGGGCAGTTGCCGATGCCGACCTTACAAAGTTGGTTTAATATTATGTTAATATTTTGGTATCTTTCATTGTTATTATATAAATGCTTCAAACAAATTAAAGATATTAAATCAATATCCTCACCATAATGTTTTTTTTTTTTCTTCCCTAGTATCGGAAAGCAAAACAACAGAATCATCGCTCACCCTTTTTTTTTACAAAGACTACTTTGGCAAAGTTAATTAATATTGTCCAATATCGCCTGATGCTAAGGTAAGATGGTTGGCGACGGACCGAATCCAATTTTTCAGACCACACGTGCATTGTGCAATATGTGATATCGAAACTCTCCTATACGCGGAGACATTTTCTTTTAGGGGAGCTGAAACTTCATTTTCTAAAATTTTTACCAAAGCCAACTTATATTTTTCATTATTTAAAAAAAAAAGTAAAAGTTTTATCAATTATAACACATATTTTTTCTTTCTCAAAATCACATGGGGCCATGGCCCCTGTCTCGCACATGCATATGTTTACTGTCATTTCTCAAAATTTATCGAGCATTGATTTTGACCTCATATATAATTAATCGATTTATACCTGTGCTTTCAACGATTTTTTAATATATATATATATATATATATATATATATATATATATATATATATGACTAAAGCGTAAAGTTAGAAATTTCTGTTGAAGGGTACCGATAATCAATTTTTAATTTTTAAAGACCATCAATATATAACTAAAAAAAAATTCTCTAAAGTGTCAATATAAAAATAAATATTTCTTATGAATCGATGTAGGCCATTACCCACACTGTGCTAATAGCTGCTTCCACACCTGGAGCAGAGCAACTGCCCACACGGTTCAGCAAAATTCTCCTATTTATATATTTGGTTATATATGTATATATCAAATGACCCACAAAAGTATGTTAAATGCCCCTCAGCCTAATATACCTGCCTGCACTACTGCCTTTTAGGTGGGCCCCAAAAGAATCTTCCAATATTTTCTCAACTAAAGTGATTTCTGTTCTCTTCAGCATCTTTACACGCAAGAGCGAGGGGATCAGTGACGTGAGCAAGGCGACATCGGGCTGTCACCA
Source organism: Nymphaea thermarum (assembly GCA_011799765.1). NCBI lineage: Eukaryota > Viridiplantae > Streptophyta > Magnoliopsida > Nymphaeales > Nymphaeaceae > Nymphaea > Nymphaea thermarum. The sequence goes on from JAANDH010001018.1 coordinate 50,398, forward strand.
ATGTTGTTACAGGCCATTTTATGAATTAAAACAGCCAAACCAAAAAGATCCAGAGCATTGGTCCTTTATTGGAACCATATTATCTTAAATTTATATTTTTATCTAAAATTAAACAGTAAGAAGCTTAAAAGTAATAAAGAATATTATAAAAATTGAACAACCTGGAAAAATGGGCATGCAATCACCTTTAAATCGAATGGCGCCTTGAATAAAAAAAGCTTTAACTTGAGGCTGATTCACTTTCATTTAGGACTGCCATTTGGGAGGAACCAGAAACTTTGCATGAACTGTTGTTAGTTTTCCAATATCAAAAGAGAAGCTAGCATTATACAACAAGCGGAGCTTGATCTCGGCTCAAGCTCGAGTCGAGCTCGAATTTGACTGGTTTAAAACTTGTGTTACTTGTTCGTCCATTTGTTTTCTTCGATCGAATCCTAAAAAAGGTGGTAAAATTCATAAAATCTTATTGGCATGCCACTATAAGTTAGCAAACAAAGAAGACATGAGTCAGGACAAATTTAAAGGGTTCGAACTCATACAACTCAAACTTGACTCGTTTACAAGTCAAGTTTTAACTCAAGCTTGAGCTGAGTAGGGCTTACACGGGCAAGTGCTGTTCTTGTAAATTTCTTTTACGGTTTTGCAAACGAAGAGGGGCACCGTGGGGTTGTTTGGAAGGCGGTAAAAGATTTCACGATTTCGTATGATTTTCAGTGATCTGAGGAACTTTCAGCCACTCTATTCGATTTCCAATCCTCACAAGACGGAAGAGATGAAAAGTATCTTAGTTTCGTTAAATTTGTTTTTCCATTTGGAGGTAGCTTCATCTTCCCCGTCCAAAATTCTGTCCGACTTATTTCTGGAATCATCGGAGCAATAGGAGAAGAAATGACAGGAAAATAGGAGAAGAAAAGGACAGAGAAAAGGGTTACCCGTCGGCGTCTGCGGGGCAATCGGGCAAGAATTCCGAGCAATCGGCGCCAGCGAAGCATGAATTGCAGTCACAGACGGGCGAGCCGTCCTCCGAGAGATCACTGTCCAGGAAGGCGTGGCCATGGCCGGAGCAAGAAACCGTAGCGGCGGCTTCCGCCTCCGCCGCAGCCTCTCGGCTCCACGTTAGCTCCGCATCACGGGGGCGAAAGAGAGAGGCATGAAGAAAGAGAGAGGCGAGAATGATGTTGAGAGAGAGTGAGCAGAGGAGTAGAGAGGGTTGCACTCTCCCTGGTTCAACCGACATCTCTCTCTCTCCCCACCTCTATTGTTGATTAGTTTTGTCCAAATACTAATAGCTTCATAGAGTAGAATAAGGAGGTCCCGGGAAAATATCTTCAAAGGATCAGAGTTAAACACAAACAAAATCCCTTGTCTTTTTTGAGGGGGCGATTGATCTACCCAAACTTTATGAAACTTTTGACGCAAAATGCTCATTTTTCAAGAAACTAGAATTGTCAAACAAACAAAGCATTTTTTTTCAAAATTAAGAAACAAAAACTTGAATTTTTTATTCCATTTTAGTTAAAGGAGAAATTATGATCCTAAAATTTTCATTCTTGAACCAAAATTCCAAACCATCAAATGGCCCCTTGTAAAGGTATTTTGTGTTAGTGAATAAACAAATCACCTTTTAAATGTACAACTCAATCTCTAGCATTTGAGCTTCTTATAATCGATGGACTAGATAATTGCAAGTGATTAAAAACAGCTATCCGTTCCATTATTCCAGTAGTTGCTTGAGCATGTGCCTTCGTTTCCCACAATTTACTTTGTATATGTGCATCGCACCATATGAAAAGGCAATCAGAACATCTAATCATTGCGCACTCATTTCCTTTGTACTATACTTTCACTGGTATTAAAAGGACATGGCTATAACACACCACCCACCAAGAATTGAACTGAGGACCTAACTATAACACACTACCGACCAAAAATTGAACTAAGGACCTGACTATAACACACCACCCAAGCCAATCGGTTGCACTACTTGTAACTTAATGAGAGGAAGAAGAGTGTTTGTCACGGCGAGTTAAACTTTTGCGTGCACATTGGAATATGCTTTGTAGTGGAAAATGCAAGCACCCATTTCTCTTCAATGACGGTTGTGGAGGAAACGCAACTAAATGGTGTTGATGTATTCTTCTTGCGCAACGAGGGCTTGCAGCTTGTGTTCCAACAAGTCGAAGTTATCTTGAGCCCTGAGAAGGCTGAGCCTCACGTAGCGAGGGTCGGCACCAAAGACGATCCCTGCCCTTCCAATTATGCCCGCCTCTGTCATCACCGCTGCACAGTCTCTGTCCTCCTCCCTCTCGCATCTCACCCATGCATAAGCTGCCATTTTTCATTCATCCCCCGTTTCAATGGGTCCAATCTTCTTTGCCATAAATTCACATTAAAAATAGAGATGAAAGACATTACAAATGTTCTTAGCTGAGACATGGACTAATTGCTCAACAAAACAGGTAATATGCACAAAAAAGTTGTGTATAGGAATGTGTAATAACCAAAATACCTTTATTTAAGTAAAGACAAGGTTTTTAGGAAGACAAAAAAGGATTACTCGGTTGAACTGTCTGTGCAACAAATCTCATTTTCTGAAATTGGGAAATTTAGTTTCAGAAGAATATTGCATTTTTTTTAAGTTTAACGTCAAAATGTTCTTAAAGACGAACGATGTTCTATCGGCAACCTAATCCACAACATATGGTTAAACAATGTTTGTGGAGGATGAGAAAATATGAGTTGTCGCTATTACTCACTATAGCCACAGAAAGCGCGTTCAAAATGTTGAAAACTGAGCGAAAACACATTTTTTTAGAAAAAGAAAATTCAAAAACAAAAAGACACATTTTATTCGTTTTTTTATCCCATATTTTTCTTTTTTGTCATTTTCCTTATTTTATAACTTTTCGTGTCTTTTGTACTTTTTAACTACCAGATTTTTAGTTTCACGTTTTTTGCATTTTAGTTTTAAGATTTTGACCACATTGCTTATTCTCGCCTTTGTGATATTTGTGGCTCTGTAATTTTCAGTCAAGATTTCCGTGTCATCCTATGAACCTACTTCTAGTGCCGTGTTTGATCAGTCACTCGTGGCTCGGCTCTCCCTTGCAACAAATTTGAATTGGGTGATGAAAAAAACGTACCTGGAGAAGGCCCCGACACTCTTTGGAAGTACTTGCAGTAGTGGGGAGATAGTCTTTGCAGTGAGAACCGCTCTGAGCGTGAGACGCTACGTTCAAGTCTGAGCCACCTGGACCTCATGGTTTCATATCCGAACCGAAATATTTCTGATCCATTCTTCTCCAGGGCTACGTTCAGGAGCTTGAGTGCTCTGAGCAGGGAGTCATGAGAAACAGACAGGGTGTTCAAGTTGACATAGTCCATCATTCTCTGAAACACACCTTTGTCCTTCACTATTGCCCACCTAAAGAGAGAGAGAGAGAGAGGGTTTAGTGTCATGATACAATAATGATGTTCAGAAGAAAAGAAGAAGCAGAGCCGTTGCAGGAGAAAAATCAGATTGCAGTTCTAACGATATACGTTATCCAATTGAAACCTGGATTAAAATTAGAGGACTTAAGTCTATAGATTGGAATTGGTTGTTCATATTGGATCATGTCTTCCTCCTAATCTGAACTACAAAAGCATGCAACGAGATTGGCCTAAGTTGGGTCGGTGCAGATGATCTTTCATGAACTTTCTCACAGAACATTATGTTAAATGGTTACAAGTGGATCTAGATCCAGCACGGAAGCCATAAAACTGCCTGCAGTCTTGACCAAGAAATTAAAATCTAGGAGATTGCCTTGAAAAGTACACTTATCATGGACCGCAAGATTGCTGAGGAGTGAGGATCCAGACCTACATGAAGGAGAGGAGGTGCTATGCCCGGAGTTGATCTGGTAGGTGTCCAGCATGGGGTGTTATGTATTAAAAATGCATAATGTGGCTCTTAAATGCTTACCCAAGTCTGCTACCAGCATGGCCCGTGAGCTTGGACATTGTGAAAAGCATCACATTATCATCTGCAGGTTCCCTGATAGCCGTGAAATGTGGCCAATAGTAAGCATGGTCATGGATCGTGGAGGTGTTGGGGCCCTTCAGCACAGCTCGGTTAAGTTGGGCATCTGGATTGTTTGGCGAGGTCACAAACTCCACAAACCTTGTGTTTGGTACACTAGACCGGTTGATCTTCCATGAATATGCATCTCCTTGCCACTCAAAATTACCAGACTTGAAAAGATCTGTTTGCAGTTGATAAGCCTGTAGAACAAGAAAATTCATAAGGAAATAATGATATTTAGAGCTCTATTGGCCCCAGGCTGATGTTCGTTTTGATCGGTCACAAGCTCGACCGATGACTATAGGCTTGAAATCATAAGCATATCACATTATATTAGTAATTTTTGGTTTCTCAATTTAGCAGAAGAGCTTAAACCATTTCATACTCTAGCAGAGCGCGCCATTACTTGTTGAAAAACAGAAGTTGCCTTTCGGTGTTGCAGTTTGCTTTTGAAGAGAAAAGTGGTCTGAAGCTTACCCCATAGTAGGGAACGGCAGACACCACTTTGGCAGGAGAAGCATGAGAAGGAGGAGAGCATGAGAGGGCATGAACTGCTGCAGTAAATAGTTGGGTGGAACCATGTCCGAACACTATGAACCTACCATCAGTGACTGCATTTCCTACCACCTTGTGGAGTTCCCTGATAGCTCTTTCGAGTCTGGCCGATTTCCCAGACCCATGGCCGAAGCTGTAACTCATCCGGTGCCAACCTGTTAACATTATGGCACTGCTGCCTCGCTTTTTCATCCAAAATGGCTCCAAGAACAGTGGATCGCCACTGAAAATACAAGTTCTCTTAATTAATAATTGGGATGATGAAATTAAAAGATCCAGCACAAACTCTCTCCTTTTCCTCTCATTCATATGCTGCTAAGCATATATATGTTCATTGTTCCATAAGTGCACACATGTCCACACACAGAGCAGCCTCTTGAACTCGGTTCACCAACAAATGTTTATGGTGGTTGGTACCTCTACGTGATTAGCATGATATATTTATTAAAATATCGACGTCGGGGTATCCTTTTCCAAAATCCGTATTTAATGACGATTGTTTATGATGCAGCATTCATTATTCAACAACAGTCTGCATTGCTTTCAATGAATATTCAACATTTGATAATTTGGAGAGATTTGAACTTTTTTTTATATAAACTAATTATATATATATATAAGAAAATTGAATGGTGACTGTTTTTTAAAGTCACCACCATCTAATTTTCACCATCTATTCCAATTTGATGAATAATTAAAAAAAAAAGTGATGGACATTTTCATCATTTAATATTAATTTATACTGTTTTCTTTTAGTTATACATATGCTTTAAATGGACTACTATATATATATAATTGTTTTATAAGTGCCGAGGGAAACCACATATGGGCAGTCCAGCAAAATTCACATATTATTTAATCTCAAATTTTTATATATTTACATATCAAATAGATCAAAGATATACTGTGAGTGCTCCTGCTCTGCATAGAGGTGGGTAGGGGAGGAGCAGGGAAAAAAATTTCAAATCTACACATATTTTTTAAAAAGTTTCATTTATCCTACATAAAAGTTTTGAAAAATTTATTTTCAGCTTCTCTATTAAATTTTGCAACTATAATTCATCTTCCTTAAAAAAAAATTTCTGTCCTCGCCCGTGGAGGTGGGCCTTAGAATGAATCTCAACTAAAATATCCTTTTTTTTTTCTTTTCTCTCTCGGCCGGACGAAATCATCTTTACACGCAAGAGTGAAGTAGCGACGGGGACCGGTGAGGAAGGCGAGAAAGGTGATTCATTCATGTAGCTTTCCAATTAAATTCTATAGAATCTGGACGACATTGGACTCCAGCGGCCTTTTGAAGTCCGGCTACGCCGATGTTCTTAGAAATTAGAATCCATTTATGAAATAAAAAGGCCAGCAAATATTCAGAACACTGAACCTTTATTTGGAACCATATTGGCTTAATTTTATACTTTTAACTAAAATTAACGAGCAAAGAGATTAAAACTAATAAAAATTTGAACAAAATGGAAATGCATCGACATCAAATCAAATGGAGCATGGAATAAGAAAAAACTTGAACTTGAGGCTGATTCACATCGATTTCTGACTGCCAATTCGGAGGAACCAGAAACATTACACAAGCTTGAACTACTGTTAATTATTCGAGTATCAAAGGAGGAGACCATGGAAGATCTTTGCTCCTTTGTTACAGAGATCGTTTTTGGGTTTTTAATGGCGAGGTTCTTCTTAAGTTTTTAATGGCAAAGTTGTTTTTTTCAGAAAAAAATTGGAAAATTAAAAAAAAAAGTATAAATGAAATAAATGGGAAACTAATAGGAAAACATAAATAAAACTATAATATAACAGTGATAAAAGGAATGTTTGAATGATAATAAAAATGATGAAAATAATTTAGTTTAAGTTATTTTTGAATCCATAATAATATGACTGGTAAAAATAGAAAAATAAAAAAATCAAGAAAAATCGTGAAAAAACGCGATATCTGTGACACACTTCGAATGCTGTTCTTGTAATTTTTTTTTTTTTTTTTTACAATCTGCAAACAAATAGGCGCATTAGTTACTGAAGCCCCGGCGCCAAGTGGGCGGTCGTGGGGTTGTTTGAAAGGCGGGAAAAATAATTCACGACTTTTTATTATATTAGTTTCAATTTTTTTTGGGACCTCACCTCGCACTCCATTCGATTTCCAATTTTCACAAAACAGAAGAGACAGAAGGTATCGTGTTTGGTTAGATCTGTTTTCCATATGGAGGCAGTTTAACCTTCGCCGTCTAGAATCCTGTCCGACTTGTTTCTTGGAATCATCCCCGTGACAGGACAGAATGATCGGAACAATCGGAGAAGAAATGACAGGACAAAGGGACAGAAAAAGGCAAAGAAAAGGGTTACCTGTTGACCTCTGCAGGGCAATCAGGCAAGAATTCCGAGCAATCGGCTCCAGCGTAGCATGAATTGCAGTCACAGACTAGCGAGCCGTCCTCCGAGAGGTCTCCGTCGAGGAAGGCGCGGCCATGGCCGGAGCAAGAGACCGTAGCGGCGGCTTCCGCCTCCGCAGCAGCCTCTCGGCTCCAGGTGAGCTCTTCATCACGGCGAAAGAAGGGAGAGGAACGAAGAAAGAGAGAGGCGAGAATGAGGTTGAGAGAGAGGGAACAGAGGAGTAGCGAGGGATGCGCTCTTCCTCCTTCGGCAGCCATATCTCCCAGTCCTTTGTTCATTAATGTCTTGTCAACCAAACTAATAGCTTCTTAGTGCTGAAAACAGAGGTCCCCATAATTTAGCGGGGGATGAAATTTCAGGGAAGCTCACAAATTGTTAACAAATCGAAAATGCGTCTAATTGAATTTTCAAAAGATTAAATCAATTTTTTCTTTGTAATTTTCATGAGAAAAATCACGCATCTCTTATAAAATTTTTAATAATTCCCTAAAGCCACAGGCCCCATTGTGTTCCGCCACTTGTACAAACAGTACATTCATTTGTTTTTTATAATATTTATTTAGAAGATGCTACCTTTAATATAAACCCCGACATGACGATAAGTTCACGCCAGCATTTGCTAACACAAAAAAAGAGTGATAACGTCATATGCCTTATCACCGTTGGGTTAGGCTCTATGTCACCAAAGTGTGGGGGTGCCGTGCGGTGCTGGTGTTGATGCACCACGTATTAAAAAATTTAGGTACAGTGGTACGATGAGAGTATTTATTATTATTATTAATTTATAATAATAATAATATAATATATATTAACAATGATAACTCTACATTAACAATTTAACCAAGACATTGTAACTCAATCTCTGCCACCAGAACAGTGCTTGGCGATTAAAAAAGCATTGGATGATTTTCTAGGAATTAAAATTACCCACTATTGGATGTCAGCCCAAATAACCAATTGTGTGGTTCCTCTTCTGCTGTTCAGGAGCTAAGCGAACTGGTATGAACTTGGATCGCATGTCTTAAACAAAACTCGAGCTCCGATACTGACAAATTGACAGGTACTGACAGATATACATGCTGCCAAATGATCCATTAAAGCATTATATGAGATGGGGCGTGTTTATCATGTCTTGTTCTTGTTACTCCTTTGATACAAAATCATTTAGCGGTCAATTAATTCATGAATATGTTGATGTGCGGTAACTTTCTAAGAGAAAGAGCAAAATAGTTCGACCCCTTCTCAAGGTCTTTGCCTTGATTGTCCCCGTGTTTGATTTCACAATGTAAGAAAAAAAAAAAGATGAAATTTGACCTCATAAATCATCTAACTGAGTACTCGTTTAGTTTGATCGAAGGTGATTTGCAGAAGCCTGGGCTCATGTCTACGAGTGTCCCTTGGGGAATATGAAGGGGCTGAACTCCCCATTCCTTTCATGAGATGGAGTTACGTGCACCGTGAAAGAGATGGAGTTACGTGCACGCACGGTGCGTAGCTCTCAGGATACGACATCAGACTCACTTTCACTTTTGTGATTAGGTGTCAGGTCCAATGCAAATGTTAATAAATAGACCCTTATAACTTTGTTAGAAAAGTCTCATAAAACCACTTAAAAAGGGACAGAAAAAGGCAGTTTAATCTTCGCCGTCTAGAATCCTGTCCGAAAAATGCAAAAAGCAGTCACACGAGCGAGCCGTCCTCCGAGAGGTCTCCGTCGAGGAAGGCGCGGCCATGGCCGGAGCAAGAGACCGTAGCGGCGGCTTCCGCCTCCCCCGCAGCCTCTCGGCTCCACGTGAGCTCTTCATCACGGCGAAAGAAGGGAGAGGCATGAAGAAAGGGAGAGGCAAGAATGAGGTTGAGAGAAAGGGAGCAGAGGAGGAGTAGCGAGGGATGCTCTCTTCCTCCTTCGCCAGCCATATCTCCCACTCCCAGTCCTTTGTTCATTAATGTCTTGTCAACCACACTAATAGCTCCATAGTGCTGATAACAGAGGTCCCCATAAGTTAGCGAGGGAAAGAAATTTCAGGGAAGCGCACATATTTTGCACATATTTTTCACAAATCTAAAATGGGTCTAATTGAACTTTTCAAAAAAGTTAATCAATTCCTTTTTTGTAACTTTCATGAGAAAAATCATGTATCTCTTATAAAAAATAATTTTAATAGTTCCCTAAAGCCACGAGCCCCATTGTCTTCCGCCACTTGCAGAAACAGTACATTCTTTTTTATATAATATTTATTTACAAGAAGCTACTTTTAATATAAAACCCTCAAAGTCATACCACATGCTGCGAAGAAGGTGATACCCACACGCTGCTAAGAAGGTGATACTCACACGCTTTAAAGTCTGTGACTTGTTTTGGTGCCTTATCACCATGTTGCGTTATGCCTTTGAACAAAACTGCACCCTCGGATTTGAATACAGTCAAATGTATGATGCTGAGGATAAGGGGCGGAGTCAAAATTTTCTTCAGGGGCGGGCCGGCAGTGCGACCTCTGGATCCAGGTAGGGCCAAACTGAATCCTAGAACAAAAAATACATTACATAATTAAAAAATATTATTTTTTTGAATGTAAAAAAAAAAATTTCATTGGCTGAGATGGAGCCATGGCCTAGGCGGCCCCCCCCTTCCCTCCGCCCATGCTGAGGATGGATGGATTCTTTTAAAAGACAGACAAAGTAGTTTTTTTGGTGGCTTAAGAAAACACTTCTCAACCAACCACAAACCAAAAGTCCCCCCCTCCCTCTTTAGCAAAATAGGTAATATAGTAAACTAAGATAACACATGAACAAAAAACTATACCATCAAAGACTAATACACACTATTGATGCCAGCCCAAACAAATAACCAGATTCTGTTCACGAGCCGAGTTCTCGCTAAGCGAACTAGTATGAACTTGGCTAGAACGTCTCAAACAGAACTCGAGCTCGTGTCACCAGATACAACAGATTGAGACGAATTCTTCAGATAGATACTGACAGATGTACATGCTGCCAAATGATCCATACTGTATCATGTCTTGTTCTTATTACTCCTTTGATACAAAATCATTTTAGCAGTCAATCACTTCACGTATATGTTGATGTGCAGTTACTTTCTAAGAGAAAGAGCAAAATAGTTCGACCTCTTCTCAAGGTCTTTGCCTTGACAGTCTAACATGTACAATTTTCTTTTTTTTCAAATATTGTCCCCGTGTTTGATTTCACAATGTATGAAAAAAGCCAAGAACATGAAATTTGACCTCATAAATCATCTAACTGAGTACCCATTTACTTTGATCGAGGGTGATTTGCAGAGGCCTGGGCTCATGGGGGCCATCTACCAGTGGCCCACCCTTCTTGCCATGTGTCCCTTGGGGAATATGAAGGGGCTGAACTCCTCATTCCTTTTCATGAGATGGAGTTACGTGCACGCACGGTGCATACACTTTCAACAAGGGCGGAGGGGGGGATGCGCCTAGGTCATGGCCCCACTTTGGTCAATAAAAAAAAACTTTTATATTGAAAAAAATATTATTTTTTAATCACTCTATGTATTTTTTATGATTTAAACTCAGTTTGGCCCTACCCCGATTCAGAAGTTGGACGGCCCTAGCTCCGCCACTAGCTTTCAAGGTACGACATCTGTAGTCGTGGCTCACTTTTGTTGAGACTCAGACTCACTTTCACTTTTCGTGAGTAGGTGTCATGTACAAGTCCAATGCAAATGTTAATAAATAGACCCTTTTAACTTCGTTAGAAAAGTCTCAAAAAACCACTTACTCACACAAACAGCGTTAGTTCTTACAAGTTCTCGTAACTTTAAGTTTATTTAATTCTATGAGTCAACCGCTCATAGTTTTTTGACGTTGCTGTGAATGTTTTAAATAAATACTTTATGAACCAAATATATGATTTATAATATGTGGGGGCAGCCAGAGGGTGCATAAAATAAAAACCAAAAGCACCTCTTCCCATACGACATGCCGCTTTTTCCTTTTTAATTATGTTTTTTGGCCGACTGGCATTAAAGATAGCACATGTTCAAGTGCGTTGTTGACAACCGCACCCCTTGTGGCCAGTCGTCCATTGGTAACTTTATAAGTATATACTGTAGTAGGGCCCTACTATCGGTCACATGAATGATTTAATCTCGGGTGTCGTTTAGAGAATAATCAAAACTTTATTATGTTTTTGTTCTAAAGTAGACATCGACCAGCCGCCTGATTATTCAATCATTTGAGGGTGTTTGATAGTTTCAGATTTAAAATCTTTAGATTTCAAAAACCGTGGATTTAAATTCTCACAATACGCAAACTCACTCGGTTTAATACTCATACAATAGCAGACTAGTTTTAGTGACTTAGCATAAATAGATGATGAAATCCCGTGAAGTTGATGTGACATAAAATGGCCGGCAATTCTGTCTTATGCTTATTCAGCCAAAATTTATTTATTTCATTTGTGTGTACGTCGAAGTTTGGTTTGAAATCAAGGGAAAGCAAATTCTATGAATGAAATTTTTGTCTTTTTTTTTTTTCCATTCCAGAGTAAATGATCTAGCGGATGAGATCGTGGTGGCCACCAAACATCCAGTTAGAATTGGTTTCGATCCGATATGAATTAAAAATTTGATGTGGGTTGGATTGGATTCGGATTTGAATTCAGATTCAGGGTCAGATATGGTATAGACTTTCTTTTATCCGAAATTTGAATCCAAATATGTAGACATCCAAAAAAACCTATATGGTTAAAATTCATTGACATTGCTATTCAATTACGAACAGTAAGTTATAGAATATTATATTGATCGACTGATTTCAGGCCCCAAACATCCAGTCCCGTGTTCAAGCCCGAACATATAACTCAGAAATTTCTAGCTCTCCACTGACATGTACCAAATTGGGTTTGACCCGTAAAGTATGGCACAACTCCAGATCCAAAATCATATGCTTGGCCGCTAACTCTGAGCATGGGGTGGAGAAGAACATGAAAAATTCACCTGCCATGAACTGTCTTCGCATTCGGACCCACCATAACCGGTTCGCAACATAATAATCCGGAATGCTTGGCAAAGCCACCAACTCAGTCGAGGGTCGCAATTGGATCAGATCCACTGGCCCACAATCAGTGGTGGAACCACATATAAGCTGGTATGGGCAGTTGGGCAGACCAGCCTCATAAAATGTCTTTGTTTTTATATTGCTTCTCCAAAAAAGTTGTCTGCCCCTCAAAATTTGAGGGTTTTTAATTAGTGCCTCTCAGCTCAGAATTCCTAGCTCCGCCACTGCCCGCAATGTATGTGTATCTTCTTACCACTCGAGATCTCCTGAGCTCAAAATATTGCCCTGGAATGGGTAGCCCGTTGATGAAGACGATTCATGGAATTGGTTTGCATTGTTGCGTTGATCCAAATGGGTATCCCTCTTCAAGAAGATGATGCATGGAATTGTTTGGATCTTTGCGTTGATCCAAGCGGGACTCAACTCAGAGATCTAAACTTGGGGCTCGGATCCAAATTGGACTATGGGTGCAACCCACTTAAAAACATGGAACCGAACGGGTTTGAATTCCAATAGTTTCATATTCCTAGTCATCCTTGTTTTTTATTGGTCAGAAAATATGCAAATTCAATGGTTTTGTTTCCGATTAAACCAATGTTGCAGATATTGGCATCAATGCCGAGTCAACCTTAATAATGGTTGTCTAAAAATTTTAAAACATGGGCCAAAACATAATTTTTAAATTTTTTACTGGTCATGGAGATCTCGACTGCATGCATGGCAAGGGAAGGTCCTCGAGCGACGGCCTGTGCCTCAATTCCGTGAGGCACCTTGGCCGAACTGCAGGCATGGAGAGGTGTAAGAGTGTGTTACTTGTCGAGCACCAAGGAGGAACAAGAGTTGTGAAGAAAAATGAAAAGATCAATTTTTTATATCGTTAAATGTTTTGAAATGCTTACAAAATAATATATACACTTGATTTTAACTTCTACAAATAATTGAGAATGGTAACTATACAACAGGCAAAAATTTCTTTCCATTATCAAGGATTTCCATGTGGAAGGAGATTAACCAAGCTTATGGAAATTTTGCCGCGTGTTGATAGAGTAGATCATGCGTGTTCATTCTTATGCAATGCTCGATTATACAGCAACGTCTCACATGATCGAATATAGAGGTCATGTGTAATGCTCTTCTCTTGACACTCCCCGTCAAGCTGGAGCATGGAGATTTTCAAATCCCAGTTTGCTTGGTAGACAATGAAATGCTTCTCTTCTTAGGGTTTAGTAAACAAATTTGCCAACTGATCTTTGCTTCTAACATAACATGTCCACATAGCATGTTCCAATTGTGCCTTATATAAGTTTCTCTCAAACAACATGACAATCAAGTTCAATATGCCAGCTTAACATCTGCTACGGTAATATCGGTCATATACAACTCAAAGACGATGAGAAAGTTTGGTTACTTTTTCTCCAAAAATGTGATTTGTCAAGACCTTAGAATGAGGAGGGAGATTGGTTCCAAGAATTAACGGTTGTTCATAATATCAAAAGTGTCGTTCTCGTTTAAGGCATAATTCATATGTACTTTTGAACTTTTGTTTTCTAGTGTTCATCTTGATCATTTTGCTTGTGATGCATGTGGATTTCTCATGTCTACCTTTTCAACATTATGTTGAATGGTTTGTAGAAGCATTTGGTCTTGTACATATTGATGTTTGGAGACCAGTCCTGGTAGACTCTTATTTGGGTTATAAATATTATGTGACTTTCACTGATGAAAAATCTAACATTACATGGTATTCCTTTTAAAATGCAAAACTGAAGTTTCAAAGATTTTTGAAGAATTTAATAACTTGATTTTTACTCAATATGGAATTAAAAGAAAAAAATTTCAGCTTGATAGTGGTGGAAAATATATGAACAAAACATTAAAATAGTTCATGGAAAAGCGGGGAATTCAACCACAAAACTCTTGTGCCGGAACTCCTCGACAAAACAGAGTAGTAGACACATAAATCAGCAATTACTTAATATTGACGTTATTGGGACTGTGTATTACCTTGCCAATAGAATTCTAAGTTCTAGTATTGACTACAAAAAAATAGGTGTTTGGATGCATGTGTTTTATTCACATACAAGCTGGTTTTCGAAATAAACTAGATAAAATAGCTCTTAAGGTCATGTTCCTTAGTTGTTCTAGTAGAAAAAAAAGGATAGAAATGTTATGAACCTCATTTGAAAATTATCTTGTGACCCGAGATGCCAAATTTTTTGAACAAGAGGCATATTATAAAGCATATGGACAAAAGGACAAATTCTACGACACCGATAATAGTCTGCTGCTTGGAATTTTTAATGAAGTTCGTGGATCTCATCATTCTACTCCTGAGCCTCCCATCAATGAAAACATCTCTGATGAAGATCAAAACCAAAACCTTTTTGAGCCAAGTTTACTCCTCAACCTGAACCTATTATTCAATCAAACCAACTTGAGGCAAACCAACAAGCAAGTCAACCCCACTCCACTTCTACCACCAGCGAATACCCTAAAGAGATATTCAAGACGAAAAAAACCTCCATTTAAGCTTAGTGACTACTACACTTACCTATCCACCTACAACTCTCGCTTCATTGACAACTACTTTACCTTTGTCAACCTGTCTGAATCCTACAAAGATAATATCCTAAATAGCTACTCTATCCAAGAACCTAAAAACTATGAATAAGCTAGCAAGAATAAGCAGTGGAGAAATACCATATAAGAGCTTGAAAGTGCTTGAAGGAGTCTAAAGAATTTACGTACTTTGCCTTCAAGGTCGCGAAAAAGGGTGTCGCTAGTTTAAAATGTGTCAACTGAGTAGTTGTAGAGGAGTGCCTTAAGAGAGGTCTCAACCTTACTAGTTTCTTTCTTAAGGAAGTGAATGAGCCTAATTGAAAATGTCAACATTTAGAGTTATTTATTATGATAGTGGCTGATTCGGTTCACACCAGGTTGCGGCGGGTGGTTCCAACACCTTTAACTTTAAGCATCACTACAACAACCCTCTAATTCAATCTGGTTTTCAAGGTTTTCCTGTTTTCTCGTCTAACTGACTTCAAAACTATCACAATTGCAAAAACACAAGAGACAGAGGAGGAAAACAAAGAAAAATACTCAGCCTTTGCAGTACATTTTTGCATTTTACTTTGCTTTTAAAAAATGAGCAATCAAATATCACAAGATGCAATCCACATGCCATATCTGATTAAGCCTGGACACTAGCTCGGCCCGACCCTATAAGGAGTTGGACTCAGGCCAGCCCAACACTTGAAACCTAGGCCCGAGCTCGGCCTGATTCCTAAAACCTGAGTTCGGACCTGACCCATGCTCGGCCCGGCCCGATTAAATTGAAAATATATATTTTAATATAAAATAATATATAAGTATAATTAATTGTAATAAATTATTATATTTATATATAAAAATAATAAAATCAATATTAAAAAAAAACTTATCGAGCTGAACCGGCATAGTTGGCCCACCTGGGCCGGCCAGGTGCCTTTTTTTTTGGGCCCTTCTTAGTAGCAAAATTGATTAATCTTTCAGCAACGTTTGCTCAAAATTTTCATTTCCAAAATCTTTAGTATGAAAATCACATCGAATCCAGGCAAAAAATTCAAGATTTTCCATCTGAAATCACTTGACAATCGTCCATAGCTGGAACAGCAATATTCCGGTTGGGATCAGAATATTTGACACTTAAAAAACTTGTTCTTCTTCGAAACGTTTCATCGGAAAAACCTCATAAATTGAAGAACATACTCTAGCTGCGTTGATTGACAAATTAATCCCAAGAATCGAACAAAAAATCTTCTCCTACTAACCTTGTTTTACATAAATGGATGTCGTGCCTAAAGCATACGCCTCAGGCTCGAAGGGCTTTTGAGGACAAACTTATGCGCATCGCACCCGTGAGGCGCATGTTTGTGGGAAAGTGTGCCTCACCTGTACGCCTCAAGACGTTTTAATGAAAAGACGCCCCAAGGCGAAAGGCTGGAGACGTGAAGCGTAGGCGCTGTACCGACACTTCCTACGTGCCGGTAAATGCTTTAGCTTTTGAACCGCGCAGTTAGGGCACAGGTTGGTGAACAATTTTTTTTGCATCAATATGCTTACTTAACTAACCAAAATTCCTTCGGTTAATTAAAAAACTGAAAAAAAAATTAAAAGACTGGAAAAGTCATTTCTTTTTAGACAATTTCTAAAATACCCCAAATCCTACTTTGCTTTTCTTGGCATATATGTCTTGCGTGCACCGTAGTGCACTTTGCATGTGCGCACAATATTGTATTGAGTGTCTGCACATGCATCATGCAAGCATGATAGTTTAGGCCACTGAATGATCAGAGGACGTTAATGCCTCGTCACAGTTAAATAATAATTTGGTGCTTTAAGGAAGTTTCATTTACATACAAAATGATGTCGCATTTTATGTGTCACAGGATTATCGCAAGCTTTGCTTGTTAACATGTCAGCCTTTTACTGGACAATTCGTGCATTATATATATATATATATATATATATATATATATATATATATATATATATATATATATATATATATATATATATATATATCTTCAATATATAGTTTGTCATATACTTTCTGTAGCGACTGCCCAAATCAGTAGCAAGGAGGAAGAGCTAAGCTAGCTGGGAGGATTCAATCAAGCAATGAAGAATTTAGGAAGAAGTTATTAGGACGTCCGGTGATCCTACTTCCATTTTTTATAAACGAAGGTTCCTTACATACCATGTACTCATAGTCTTTACATGCGGCTGTATTCTTTGTTGGGGATAAGAATTAAGAATATGTATTATGTTCAATCCTTTCACCACCATCTTATATGCAAAGAAATGGCTACGGTAGTTTCTTTCAAAGTGGGCACTTGGCTCCTAAAGCAATTTTGAAAAATACAATTGGCTCCCAAAACATATTCTTAAAAACTTATTTAGGTGGACGCTGGTCGTTTCATCCCCTCCCCAACCATCAGCACACCGCCAACCGAAAAAAAAAAACAGAATAAGTTTAAAAAGACGGCAAACCTGAACCATCCGATAAAAAAACGGATGACCTTGCCTTGGTGTCCCCTCATATTAGCCGTACATAGATGAATATATATATATATATATATATATATATATATATATATATATATATATATATATATATATATATATATATATATATATATATATATATATATATATATATATATATATATATATCTTTCCTCTTACGCCAGAACTGATGTAAGGGTACGCTCCTCTTGACTCTATATTCTGCCCCTGTGATGCTTGTGATGCTTTTCATTCTTCAGTCGGCTTTCTCAAACATAATATTATGTGATACGGAACCAACATAGGTTAATTTTATCAAATTTTCTTTCAACAAATTGTAGTGAAATCTTCTTTCTCAGTCATCCAACTTGATCAAAGCTAGAGATAACATTTTCAATATTGCATTGAATGAATTAAACAGGGACGCGGGCTTGAAGTTTGTGGAGGCGAGGGATGGGACTGGAATTCATGGACCCATTGTTGAGAGAGACATGCCCACCACGTGAACTATTAAAATGTCTTCATATAGGCTTGCTGTTCAAGAAGATGCTGAAAAAAGACCAACCATGTCTTCGGTTCTTCTCGTGCTTGGGGGTGAATCTTTGGCACTTCAGTGCCCATAGAACCTGCATGTTCTAACCAGAGAACCAAAGATGGGTTCAGCAGATCACAGCCTTCTTCAGTGAATAGGGCTATAAATACTGAAGTTACTCCAAGATAAAGGTGCCGCTCGACATGCTAAATTGCAACAATTCAAGCAGAATGAACTTAGTTGTGGCTTCACTTTATATTAGTTTGACTTTCTTGAATCATATAAGTGAAATTGAGTTACTTTACAAACGTTTTATGTTTAAAAGGCGAGTTATAAATTATTTTTTCTTTAAAAAAGCTAACATCAGTTGAGTTGACCCATCGAGTCAGGAGTCGAGAACAGCCGAGTTGAGTCCCAAGTCACTGAGTTTTCAACCATTGATTTGAGAAATTTAGCTGTGTCATGTTGTTGGCGTCCCCTGTAAAATCTGGATGGTGAAATCTTTTGCTTTGAAAAGATTTTGTTTTAATTTAAAGGAAAGGTGCTTATATGCCAACTAGAAGTTAAATATTGCAACATTTCTGGTAAAAACAGAAATACTCAACCTCTGCACGCGACATTTTGAAAGAAAATATGTATCTAAATCAATATTGGCTCTAGATTTGCAAGGCATTTATGATTTATAACGAGCTCAACAAAGCAAAAAGGAATATTCGAGTCAACTGCAATTAAGGACAGCACAAGAATTTTGATGAATTGGCACCTTTGACAAGAATCAATAATCGCCCATATGATCATGCAGAACAAAATTCACATCTGTTGGACATGAAAGTTTGAATTTTTTTAAAGTTGATTTTGAACAATAGCGAAAAGTAAGTTTAGTAAGTATTGTGTTTCTGATTTGTGGCACATTTGATAAACCCATGAACATTGACAGTCATAATCCGCAATACTCAAAAAATAATGTGCAAAGGAATTTGGCCTCCAATATGCGAACATGAAGCAATCCAAATATACAAGTTGTTTTAATGGAACTAAGAGGAAATGCAATCATGCTTGCTTTGTGTACAGTCCATCATGTTCTATTGTCAATTGACCAATAGAAAGAAGATCAAACTTGAATGAGGGAATATGCAAAGAACATTCTTGAAAACAAGAGAATCTGAGATTTTCACTTCAGCTTGGTGGGAGGTGTGAGCTCTAGAGGCATAGAGTAATTTACCAGAAATATGTGAAATGCAACAGAACTACGATTAAGAAATTTAGAAAAGCGAACAATATGATCACTTGCTCCCAAATATATGATCCACGATGACGACAAAAATTTGAAGGAAGATGACATAAGAACAAGGTTGATTGTAGGTATCTTGGCATTGCTAAATGCCATAACCTGTTCACTTTCACTCTCAGTTAAAGTAACTTCATCGGCGTTCACTAGTTTATTGGTGTCTCAATTATTAGGATTCACCTTGGTGGTCACATGAGGAGTTGTTCTATGAAGATGATCGTGAGGAGGATATCCTTGAAGCTCATAGATTTTTCTTTTTAGCATGTTCTGACCCCATAGTTATAATAACGTCCCCTTCATTCCTTTCGTTGATCTTCCCGTCTGTTTCTGTTGGATGGCGGTGAGAGGAATGCAAGCAGAAGATCGCATTTGTAGGAGAGATTTGGGCAGCAATGATTTAAACGGAAAGATGGAGGCACTAGCAGTAGGATACTATCAATATCCATGTCTACATTTGTTGTGGTTCCAAAAGCTTCTGTTCAAGAGAACTAAGCATTTTAATGTAAGATTTGACAGACGATTACAACTCTTGTTTTGGTTTTTTCCTGATCATTAAAAAAGTTAGAGCTTCGGAGCTTTTATTCTAAGACAAAAGTTGACTAATATATGTTCAGGTTAAAAAATTAGGTAATGTTAGTTCCATTTTTCATTAGAAACAGCACAAAATATGGATTGCTGACACATTCATACTGCCTTTATCCTTTTTTAACCGCCATTATTTTTCATCTGTGACAGCACAAAAGTAGTCCTGCATCCTTTTGAACCTACAAACTTAGAAGTTCGAGTATTTGTATGTAAGTTTTCTTAACTTGTGCTTTATTTGAGTGAATAGAGTTGGCGAACAACGTCCCACAAGGATGTCATAGACACAATTAATGAGAGATATAGTGCTATCACTAAGGTAGCAAATTATTCAGACTTGAAATCTATAATAAAAAACTCTTGTCTTGATGCACCAGATTACAAGAATTTCACCTAAACATAGCGCTAACACTATACGTTCCAAAGTCCAAGTCTTCATATTCAATTTTTTCTAATTTAAAATTGTGCTATATTTGTGAGAGTAGAATTGTTGGAAAGATCACTCATATCTGCCACTGCTTGAAAACTTGGATATGAAATGCTAGAACTAAAAACTGGGGCCTCTATATAAACGTAAAAAACATGTCTCTTGATGTATTTGTTAATAAACATGGAAATTATGTATATATATATAATATATATATATATATATATATATATATATATATATATTTACATCAGACGCTGCCACGGGTGGCCGAAGGTCCGGCAGGAGCCTGGCCCCACATAAAATTTTTACATGTATTTTTAAAAAACTTTCAATTAAAATGTAAATTGCTCTTTTAGTTCGTGTATGAATTGGTTCGAGTAATGGAAGACATTATCCAACTCAATGAAAGTGTACATATTCAAACCCAGTCTGTACGTTCTAGGCTTATGGATTGCATTCATTACGGCAGGAGCAAAACAAAGGCAGGACAATATAAGTGTTGCCTTGCAGGGAATTGCACTAAATTGAAGTACATTCGAGTCGTTGAGAAGGAACATTGCCTGACAAAAGAGGGGCATGTCACGATCTAACTAGGAAAAACCTCCAACTTAATTTTAGAATATTCACTAAAATACTGTTAATTTAAGTTCATATGTAAATGAGCGTGCAAAGTGAGCATTAATATATTAAGAATTTCCTCATTATTTTGCTGATGAATTTAAAAATTTTCTGAGGGACAGCAAAATACATTAGAGTTCCTTCAGAAAAAGATGGAGAATATAATCTTGTGGTGCCACAAAGTTGAGGAAAACAATTAACCTAGCTCTTCCATTTTGAGAGAGGACAGAATACATTAGAATTCCCTTATAAAAAGACTTCGAAAACATATTCCACTGTATGGATGTCAATATATCTGATTTGTATTGGATATCCGACTGAACCGCTCCGAAAAAAAAATCGGATATGAAAAAAAAATGGACATACCATTAAGAAATGGGATCATATTCAGATTTAAGAAATGACATCTGATCAGATTCGGATATAATCGGAGTGAGTTTTAAATAAATATCATAGATCCAACGGTTTACAGTTTGAAAATGAACAGATTCGGTTCAATGTTTGGATTTGAATTCTGATTCAGATATGAATATAAAAATCGGACCCAGACTGTGGGATCAAATTTCTCATTCTGATTCAAAGGACTATTCTTTGTTTGTATTATAATCCAAATGTGGGTCTAAATACATGAATGTGTAAGAAAGGATGTATGTTTAAAGGTATAATTGACATCCCTATTCCAACGCAAAGCATTTAGAAGAACTGACTTTTTGAATTAAGAAGAAACTTCCAATTAAGTGCCACCTTGAAATTCTAAAAGAGAAAAACTTCCCAAGTGTAAAAGAAGTCCTTATACTTTCTATGTTCCAACAATTATTTTGGCGTTTACTTGAGTCTGATTGCCATTGATGATCCTCGTCATCCCAAAATCTGAAATTTTGATGTTCATCTGATCATCCACAAAAACAGTGGCTGCTTTGAGATCCCGGTGGATGATGCTGAGCGCGGAATCATGATGAAGATAAACCGTGCCCTTGCAATCTTCCACGACACCCACCACCACCCCCCATAATTAACTTAAATGACCCTTTCTCTCTATCTCTCGCTCTCTCTCTCAATCCATATATATATATATATATATATATATATATATATATATATATATATATATATATATATATATATATATTGACACACACACCCACCCTTTACCGAGACTAAAGTTGTTGTGTGGCTGTTGGTTTACAACAACAAGGGTTCCTCTTGTTGAAATTCTTGGCAATTTACTGTGGTGATTATGCTAGAGATTGAGTGACTCTGAGATCAACTGCTGAACATACATACATTTAGGTTTGCTAGTGCAGAGCAGTATCGAGTAACAACACAAGACTATGTTTGGCACATAATTATACCGTCGAAATTCTTGCGTAGAATAAGAAACTAATCGTTATGCAACAGGACTCCATGTAACAAACAAAAAGGTATGTACGTCTAACAACACTTATTCATTAGAGAGAGTCGTGGATGTAAAATAAAGTTATTGTCTACAACCCAAAGTCTCCAAACTATAGATATAAGGATAATGCTTGCTTATGCAAATGTAATGTAGGCTCCCGGTACATGATATGTGTTTCCCTGATCCACTTTCAGAAAGTTGGGGGCCTACTCTCTGAGGTAGGTGTCTTCCACATAAGCTTGTGCATGATGCACTTGTGCACTAGCCGGGTTTCACAAACCTTACTTCAGTGCATGCCTGCATATAATTTATCTGCCAGAACTTTTTGTAGGGGAAAAAAAGAAGCTGAAAAAAGTTAAAAGGCTAAAAAGGACACTTTTTTTAAAATAATTTTTTACAATACCCAACTCCTACCCTTCTTTTTTTTTTTTTTTTGGCGTATATGTCTTGCATGCACCAGTAGTGGGGAGATAGAGATAGCCTTTGCAGAGAGAGAAGCGCTTGACCTCATGGTGTCATATCCGAATCTGAAAAATTCAGATCCATTCTTCTCCAGGGCGACGTTTAGAATCCTACGCGCTTCGAGTTGGGTGTCATGAGAAACAGACAGGGTGTTTAAATAGACGTAATCCATCATATTCTCATGCACGCCTTTGTCCTTTACTATTGCCCACCTAGAGTGAGAGACAGAGAGTTGTAGGTTTAGTATTGATGAGTAATTCTGATTCTATATATATAACATCCTTAATTCCACTAAAATGATGCACTCAAGAAAAATGAAAAAAAAAAGCCAATCTAGCCAACGCCGTAGCAAAATCAGATAGCTATCGATGGTAAGAATATTTATACCATAGTTTCAAAAAACTCTCTATCGCATTTTAAGTGGAAAGCTTTTTTCCAAACTTAAAAAAAAAAACTAGAGAAAAGATGATGAAAAATTAAGAAAAATAAAGTAATGAGAAATTAATAACACAAACATCGAAAAACAAATAGATTAGCAATAAATAAAAATTAAAAAAATGAAAACAAGCAGTTTGGCATTTAAAAAACGTGAAAACATGAAAAAATGAGTTTTATTTGCGTTTTTTCGTTTTGGCATTTTTCTCAGAAAATGAAGTTTTCTTTAAGTGGCTGACTTATTTATTGTGAACATATAAAAAATGAAGTTTTCTTTAAGTGGCACAATATATAAAAAATTCAAATTCATGCTCTTAGAACAAGCAACACTTAATTTTTGTTTCACAGATATTAAAATCTAAAGCTTATATCCTTTGTAATCGAATATATCAAGACACATGCTTTTTTTACTTTTATATATAGCTTCCGAATTTGAGTCATTTTTCTGCCATATTGCAGAGCACTATATCTCTCATTTTTTGTCTATGATAACTAAGTTTTCCAACAATGGTGGATACGAAGGGGACTTCAAGTAAGCTGGGCACTTGGCCAGGCCACAGCGCATATATATTATAAAATAATATTAAATGCAAGTTATTGAGCCTAATTGGACTACCTCCGTTAACTTATCGGGCAGGCTCGTCGACGCACAATATCTCTCACAGCTTTCAGCCAACTCTATCCTCTCAAACAAAGCACATGCTTAAGTTTATAAAACGTATATACCAAGAGACACAGATACGGCAAACTGGGTCACGTACTGGCGTCGACATTCCGACATGTGGATCCCTACGGCAGGATACGTTTTGGATTGGGTTTGGGTCAGACCCGATCCGAACCACTTTCATAACCCGACGTAAGATTTAACCCTCGATTTCTTTTTATGCTTTCACGGTCGACCTTTACCCTTGACGACTTGTAACCGGCGACAACAGAGTTCGGCAGTGGCAGGCGACGGTGACGGTGATGAGGTCCGGTGATCGACGGTGACATCCGGTGGCCTCCGGCAGCAGCCGGCGATAGACAGGTAAGTTTTTTTTTTTTCTTTTTGATATTAGAAGTTAGAGTTTCATGCTTCATTTGGGTTTTTTTCGTTTGGATTTTTCTTGCCGATTTGGGGACGTTTTCGTTTGAAGATTGGACCGTTAATCCATCAACCTTGATCCTATTCTTCAATGCTATGTGCGATATTTTTTTTTTTTGTTTGATTTGGGGACTTGGGGATTTTGCCTTAGTGCTTGTAACAGTTCTGCCCTCCATTGTTTTGTTTGAGACTTTCTTTCTTATGACTTATGAGATTGTAAGAGTGAATTATTAATTTAATATTTTTTATTTTATTATCATTTTTAATTTTTTAGAATATGATATTCACTGTGTCCGTGTATCCTAAAATTTTGAAAATTGTCGTGTCCGCGTACCTATACCCGTACCCGTGTGACATAGCTTATATATGAATTCACAAACTTTAAAATCTCCTAAATGTTATGTGGCATCCAATGTCAACAATAGTAGTAAAAATCTCCACAGATTATGTTGGTGTTATGTCTTGATAGCCATATATAACCAACGAGGGCACGTGTGGCATATTTGGCAAACCAATCTTTTTCATAATAATATTGAAACCTAAAATTGTCATTCTTGTTACCGATGCGTCGAAACAAGAGCCTTTTTACTTATATGTATAATGTTGCCTAAAATGTTATTTTCTTGTATCTTTGCTGCTCACGCATACTTCTTCTTTAAATTTGATTGTTGAAGGACGAATTGCTACCGAGCATGCAAGCAGTGATCTCAAGGCCTGTCAACCACAGGCTTGCGAGTATATGGAAGTTGATGAAAGCTTTTTTTTTTTTTTACCTTTTATGTAATATGATATGTGGTTCATGGCTTCTTCTTAATATGTGTTTCTTGTTTTGTGATTCTAGTTGTAACCGATATGTGTTTATTCTTTTGTGATTCAAGTTGTGTACTTTCTTGCTATTAGATTTGAGTTTAAATTTTGCTTTTCACTGTGAGGCTTTAAGCTGTCATATGCCGTATGTTTTTCACTTTGAGGCTCTAAGCTGTTGCGCGCCATATGGTTCATGGATTTCATTTTCTATGCATTTTATCCTTATGAATCGTTATGCACCTCTTTCTTAGTTATTACATTTCTTTATGGATGACTTTTAGTAAACAGCTACAATCTTATTAAATTGGTATTGTCTTGTATTTCTTGCTAAAAGTTTATTTAGTCCATGTGTGTTAGGTTGGAAATGTTATTGAGTTGGGATGACAGTTCAATTTTTAGCAGCACCGAGGTTTGCAACAAAAAC
>JAANDH010001018.1:75663-99125 GCA_011799765.1 Nymphaea thermarum
GTCCGTTTCACCATTTCAAATTTCCTCTTCCTTTTCATTGACTTTGAGCTTAGGGTTTTGAGTAAAACCGGTGAAAGAAAATGGTTCTCAGAGTTTTACTTCTTAATCCTATTTCCTCCGAAGGAAGCATGTCTGGGATCTTTGTTGGATAATATCTTTATTCCAGAAGTGGATGAATCCGATTGATCGTCGGAAATGTTAACGTCCAATTTCCCCGTTTTCCATTCGTGGTTTTTCTCTTCCTCCAGTGAACCGCTGTTCTGCTCCCAAATATGCGATGTTCTTCTTCGAGTTCGCGTCCTCCGCCAGATTATTGAGTGCCCATTTCGATCTTTTCAGTGCCAACTCGATTATTAGGGATTCCACGTAGAATTTTTGTGTGTCCAGCCAGATTTCTGGGGGATCGACTGAGAACGTTTGAATCCCAGCCGCTAGTTATCTACTTTGAGGGCGTTGAAGTGGAATGGATTCATCGCCTGTGATTGTCGATATTAGTTCCGACGACGGTAATGACGACGAGGATTCGCCGTTCAATTTGCTGCCAGATCTCTTTGACAATGCAGGTGAACTGAACAATGTCTTGATTGTCGATGAGTTGTCCCCTTGCTTGCCAAACAAGCAGAACCGGGAATGCTCGGATGACGACTTTATCAATGGTATCTAAAACGTCTAGCTAGAAAGGGAACGTAGACTTCTCAATATTAAGTTTCTAAAGAAAAAGCTTGACACTTCCCCAGAAAAACATAATGTTGGAGTGACTTGTTTCTCGTTTACCAGAATCTCAACTTCCTACTACTTTTTGAGGGTTTCAGTGGATGGTATGGATACTGTCATAATGGAGACCAACATAGTCGCCGGTGGTGATTTCATTTCACCATTTTCTGGTGTTCTGACATTAATGTCTGTCACCTGACTAAGATCGACTCCAATCACCACGCCTGGTCTCCATAGACCATGATGGTGCAACCGTGTGCGAGCCACGACATGCATATTATGGCACGTACAGTTAGCAGTAAATGAAAAGGCTGTGAGACGCCGAAGGAAACGAAGCCAACATTTTAAAAAGATTACGTTGACACAGATGATATGGTAGGCCAAAAACAGGAGGGAACAGAAGAGAGGAGGAGAGGGACAAAGAAGTCGAACCTTTCGGCACTCGTCTTGAAGGAGAATGTCATTTCCAATCCACTGGTTTACTCCGGAATGGATCTGAAAGCAATAGAGAAGAAGATGTCGATAGCAATTGTTGTGTTTCATTGATTGTCCACTACACTATTTATAGCCTTTTTTTACATTTGTGATAAGGATAAACACTTCAAATCTTACCTAAAAATGTTGTCTAAGATCAGGATTAGCTAACCTTTCCTAAGATCAAGGTTTAGCTCTAGACTGATTTTGCCTTATCAAGATAAAGCAAAGACTCCATCATTTGCTTGAAGATAGCAAATTAGCTAACAAAAACTCCCCCTAATTTGTTGTCTTCACTTGATCTTGATAACGCCAATTCTGATGCGGAGTTCGAGAAAACGAATGCGTCCGAGTGGCTTTGTTAACACATCCGCAAGCTGCTCCTTGGCCTCCGTATGTTCGAGGGTGATATGCCCCGCTTCGACACAATCACGAATGAAGTGATATCGTGTGTCGATGTGCTTGCTCCGGTCATGGTGGACGGGGTTTTTGCTGAGCGCAATTGCAGACTTGTTATCCACCTTAAGCTCCGGTACCTGTATCTTCCGTTTCATAAGCTCCTGCAGTAGCCGATGAAACCATACTCCTTGGCACGACGCTGTCGCAGCGGCGATGTACTCAGCCTCACATGAAGAGAGAGCAACAACCCGCTGTTTCTGAGATTGCCATGAGATCATACTCTTGTTGAGGAAAAAGAAAACGCCGGTGGTGCTTTTCCGGCCATCAAGATCTCCAGCCATGTCACTGTCACTGTATCCTGATAAGAGCAGTCCACCTCCTTCTCTTGGGTAGATGACCCTGAAACCTTGTGTCCCTGCAATGTATCGGAGGATATGCTTCAGCGCGGCAAAATGATCCTCTCGCGGATCCTCCATGAATCGACTCACATACCCAACGGCAAACACAATGTCCGGTCGAGTGTGAGTTATATATCGCAGGCTCCCCACCACACTACGGTAGCGAGTGGCATCTACCGATGGAGCTGTTGAGGCTACTTGAGTCTTTCTTCCATCGGTGTGAGGCATGAATTGCAATCCGCCATGCCGCTCTGGTGTAAAAGCTTCTCGGCATAAGCACTTTGGCAGAGTGTGATCTCGCCTCTTCCTTGGTTCACCTCAATGCCAAGGTAATAAGTGAGTAACCCCAAATCACTCATGCGAAATAGGGACATCATCTCACGCTTGAATTTTGTGATGTCACCCATGCTGGTTCCAGTGATAATCAAGTCATCAACGTAGACACCGACGATCAACACTTCGCCATGCTCCCGTCGTGTGTATAATGCGTGCTCATCCTTGCACCGACTGAAACCCAAATCCTGGAGGGTAGCATCCAGCTTGGCATTCCAAGCACGTGGGGCTTGATGCAGTCCGTACAGTGCCTTACGCAACCTGAGCACCTTGTGCTCCTGCTTGTTGACAACGAATCCTGGTGGCAGTTTTACATAGACCTCCTCCACCAAGTCCCCATTCAGGAATGCGGACTTTACGTCCATGTGATGTACGGACCAGCCTTCATGTGCCGATAATGCCAACAAGAGCCGCACTGACTCCATGCGCGCGACAGGAGCAAAGACTTCCTCGAAATCAACCCCTTCACGTTGCGCATATCCCTTCGCTACAAGTCGCGCCTTGTGCTTGGTGATGCCGCCGTGCTCATCTCGCTTGACCTTGAAGACCCACTTCAAGCCAATTGCGTGGTGCCCTGCAGGGAGCTCGACCAACTCCCAGGTGTTGTTCTCCTTGATGGACTTCATCTCCTCCAGCATCGCTCGACGCCAATCTGGATCTCGTTCAGCTGCGCCTAACGTGGTAGGCTCTTCCGCACTCACCATATGCAACTCGCTGGTGACTTGCTCCTCATCGGGCGGGAGCCCAAGGATGTCGCTCATGAGTCTGAAACGTTGTGGTGCGCCATCATCATCGTCGAGCTCAGCGAGGGCCTCAGTCGTTGGTGATGCAAATTGCACACCTGGAGTGTGTTCCAGTGTGTTTGGTGGTGGCGACTCATGCTGCTCCCCCGCAGCTTCAGCATCTCCTGAGGCAATGATTGTCTCATGCTCGATGAAGAAGTCTGTACTCGATGCATCTAACTGGCCTTCGGGATCCGCCCAATCCCAACTGGCCTTCTCGTCAAACACCACATCGCGAGAGATGTGAACCCGACGAGCAACTGGATCAAACAGGCGATATGCCTTTGACCCTGATTCGTAGCCAAGCAACACCATCTTCTGGCTGCGATCATCAAGCTTCTTCAGATCTGGTCGAGTGACTTTCACATGCGCGATGCAACCAAACGTGCGTAGGAAGGAGACATACGGCTTCCTTCCATGCCAAGCTTCAAATGGCGTTTTGCCATCCAAGCTCTTCGTGGGCGATCTGTTCAAGAGGAATACTGCAGTGGTGACAGCCTCTCCCCAGAACTCGGGTGGCATCTTCTTTGCCTTGAGTAAGCTGCGTGCCATGCCAACAATGGTTTGGTTGCGCCGCTCGATGACACCATTCTGTTGAGGTGAATGTGGTGCCGTGAGCTGCCGTGCAACCCCTCGATCTGCGCAGTAGCGCTCGAACTCGATCGAAGTAAATTCTCCCCCTCGATCAGTTCGTAGTGCGCATAGACGCCGCCCAGTCTCAACCTCTACGCTGGTTTGGAACTGCTTGATGGCAGGCAGTGCTTGATCTTTACCTGCAAGAAGGTATAGCCACATGTGGCGGCTGGCATCATCTACTAGGAGGAGGAAGTAGCGTTTGCCACCGTTCGTTGCTGGTGTGATGGGTCCACACAAGTCGCCGTGCACCAGATCGAGCAAGTCGTCAGCTCGATGATGTGTTGCCGCCGGGAATGGAGCACGCCTCTGTTTGCCGGCGAGGCAATGGTCGCAGATCTCCTTCGGACGATTAATGACCGGGAGCCCGCGCACCATGTCATCTTGCGCCAACTTTTTTAACGCCTCAAAGTTTAGATTGTCCGTAGCGAGTATGCCACAGCCACGCTTCTTCATTTTGTTTTGCCAAAAAACAAAGTGGTCCTGCAATGTTCAACTTGAGCATATACAAGCGATTTTTGGAGCGCGTTACCTTCGCCAGTAGACGACGTTTCTGATCACGTATCTTCAGCACTCCCGATCGGATCAGCACCTCGCATCCATGCTCATCAAGTTGTCCGATGCTGAGGATGCTACTTGTGAGCTTGGGGATGTAGTAGACGTTGGTGATCGTCAGATTTTCTCCGTTTTGGCATGCGAACGCCACCGTGCCACGTCCGTGAATGTCAACTACCGATCCATCACCGAACTTCACCGAGCCGGTGATGCCCGAGTCCATCTCAGTAAAATGGTAGTTTTTGCCGGTCATATGGTTGCTGGCACCCGTGTCTAGGTACCACATGTCGTCGCGGCGCTCTCCTTCACCACCGAGTTTGACAAAACTCGGTGGTGGTGGCTCAACGTTGTCGGTAACGGAGCACACATGTGCCATGAGGAGTGCTGGCTCCTCGCCATCCTCCTGGGCGAGATACGCTTTCTCGCGTTGAGGCTGTCGGCAATCTCTCGCCCAATGGCCGATCTTGCCACAGTTGTGACATTTGTCACGACTAACGTCGCGCTCACGTCTGGACTCATCGCGTCCGCTATTCCGACCATTGTCATCTTTTGCAGACCGATTTCCCTTCCAGCGGCGTCGTCTGCGGCCACCACTCTTGCTCGACGATCCACCTGCACCCGTCTTTCCTTTGTGACGCGAGAGCCATTCTTCCTCGGTCAGCAATAGTTTGTTTTCCTTTGAAGCCGTTGGTGGCAGTGCTTGAGAAAGACCGCGCTCGTCGGCGCCCTTCAAACGTCCGGTGACATCTTCGATGGTTAGCGTGGCAAAATCGAGCATAGTCTCGATGGTGTAGACGACATGGCCGAACCTTGGTGGAGCAGCCCGGAGATACTTCTCGACGGCCTTCTGCTCGTCAACGGGTTCGCCATGTTCTGCGAGTTGAGCCAGTAGAGCACTCAGCCGGAGTGCGAAATCCTCCGGATCCTCCCCTTCCTTGAACGCAATCGTCTCGTACTCGATCCGGAGCCTCTGCAGCTTCGATCGACGTACGTGATCGGAGCCAATCCGCACGGACTTGATGTAGTCCCATGCTTCCTTGGCTGTTTGCTTCAGGGCGATGGCGCGCATCATCTCCTTCGGGACCGCCTTGATGAGTGCCTCGAGCGCCACCCGATCTTCCTGCAAATCGGCGTCGCCGTACTCAATGGCATCCCGAAGCCCCCTTGCTTGGAGCATCACCTTCATCACGAGTGACCAATCCGTGTAGTTGTCGCGCTCGAGCATCGGGTATGATGTACTTCCGACCTCTCGAATCGTCCTTTGGATCACCCGATTGTGACCCCGACGTGGAGCAATTGGCGAGTACGAACGTCGTTCACGACCTCGGCCTTCACGGCGTGGCGACATGCTTCCCTCGTGGTTCGACATAGACTTCGTGGAGATGCTCGCGGCAGAGGGCGACCCTGTTAGGCACAGGATGCTCGAGCGGGCCAAGCTAGAGAAGGGAACCTTGTCTCGGTTTACAGGAGGGGGCTGCACTCTAAAAATCACATAAATTCATCCAGCCTTCCGTTTGATCTGAAAATTGGTAGGTAGCCTCCTGGGATGATTATGAACACACGCTCCAAAAATCAGCTCAATCCAAGCACTCTAAGTGTGGCTCGTTCATTGATGAAGATGCTGGACTGTCGCAGCTATCGCCTTCTGTTCTGGTTCAGGCAGACTGCCAGGACCAGTCTACCTTCGGAAATTCACCGCGGCTCAACCAGACGTTCAAAAATCCTCAAATTTGGTTTGAAGGGAGCTAAGACACCATAGGGACGCCCAAAAGATCAGGTCCCAAACTGATCTCTAAGGGTCACTCGTTGAAGACTTTCTCCTTCAGCAGGTCGCGGGTTCAGGCTGAGCAGATTTCGTCGGAATCAGTCCAGAGGGCATATCTCCCTCAATACTCGTCGGATTTCCCTCAAACCAAGTTCAGAATCTTCGTCTGGGTGTTGGGGAGACGACCTAAGTGTCCGATTGACAAAACTCGCTCCGGTTTTCTTCAGATTTGCATATTATCAGACATTGGTCGGCGGCAGAGCAGGGGTCCAGACTGCGGGTCGTTCAACAGTCCATTTCTCCTTCGTCTGATCTCGGATTTGACCCCCGTAAAGCTTGTTGGTTCCGTCTGGATGTTGGGAACAAGGTCCCAGCATCTCTTCCAGCGGACGGAGAAGGTAGCTCGAGCGGGTGGTGCAGGAGCGGCTCTGGAACGAAGGGCTTCTGCTCAGCTTCTCCTCCAGACACTGTGAAATCTCAAGGCATAGGACACCTCAAGGAAGAGGAACCTTGCTCTGATACCAATTGAAAGCAATAGAGAAGAAGATGTCGATAGCAATTGTTGTGTTTCATTGATTGTCCACTACACTATTTATAGCCTTTTTTACATTTGTGATAAGGATAAACACTTCAAATCTTACCTAAAAATATTGTCTAAGATCAGGATTAGCTAACCTTTCCTAAGATCAAGGTTTAGCTCTAGACTGATTTTGCCTTATCAAGATAAAGCAAAGACTCCATCATTTGCTTGAAGATAGCAAATTAGCTAACAGGATCATGGAGTCAACCTCTTCTAGAAAATGGGCCTTCAGCTTGTCCATGCTAAGCAGTCTGACTGCGATGCCGTGGGGCTTCCGGTGGAGGTCGCCGTGGATGGACAGCATCCCATATTTCCCGATGATTGCGCTCAAGCCCTTGGGGTACTTGGCCGTGAAAAGTCTTCCCTCGTTCTGAAGAACCCACTTGTTGAAGTTGGCATGGGCCGAGAAGACGGTTCACTTGCCGAATAGGTGAGTGGTGAAGATCCTCCCGTAAAGCGAAGGCGGCAAAAGGGATACATCAGAAAGTTTTATTCATTGGCTCTATGGACTCAATGAATTCTTCCGGCTGGCTCACCTTGAGATCCTTTGCTGAAAAAATTGGAGAACACGATGCCGACAGGCTGACAAGAAGCCAATATTCTCCCTCACGACAGGCCACCCCTGTCTGCCAGGAGGCAACTCTGTGGCATCTCTAGCTGATAGCTTCAGAAGAGCAATCAAGAACACAAGGAACACAAGAAAGAGGACGAGTATGGATTCGAAGGCGAGGAAAGAGAAGTCCATATTCACGAGAAAGAGAGAGAGAGAGAACCGAGGAGGAGAAGGGAGCGGGGGTGTTTGAATGAAGGAGAGAAAGCCTTCCGACAAGGCGCTTGCTTGAAGGTATTGGTATCATGGTATGTTTGTTGGGGAACGTAAGCACAATCCAAATGACGATTATGACTCACAAATCACACGTAAATAGACAACATTATGTTGTGTACGCATAAAACAAACTACCTTTTCTGCCACGTGGGTGGAAAAGGGCTGCACTCTCCAGAACTTTTTCTTAACGGAAAAACTGGAGTAAAATCAGTTGGAATCTACCGATTCAAATCAAATTGGTCCAATAACTTTACTTTTTGATGAATGTAAAAGAATTCAAAACAGGGGGGGGGGGGAGATCAGAACATGAAAACAATGCAAGGGGAGTTAGGTGCTTCGATAGCTTCCTTTACTATTTTATACATCTATTGTAGCCGTTTGAAAGTTCAATGTTCCATTTAACGTTTAACTTTTCTTTCTTTTCATAATCTTCTTCAATAGGAAATTTCTCCTTCGCACCATGCCCTGTTTCTTTATATATCCGTGTCCCATTTTTATCAACTACATCACCTTCTAATCTTGAGAGATCCGTTAGACTGGTTGCTCTATTTTCGTTAACACCCCTCATCAAGCTCATCACGTCTTCATCAGGATTGAGATTGAACTTAATGACTTTCAGTTTCGGCATTGTTGCTCCATGGGATTGCTTTAACAATGGTTTTGTCATGATGTCAGCAATCTGGTCCTTGGTCGAAATATACTTGATGAGCAGTTCTCCTTTTTCAAGTTTGTCTCTAACAAACAGAAGATCAATTTCCACATGCTTGCATCTATAATGATATACTGGATGTGATGCTAGATGGGCGGCTCCAATGTTATCACACCAAAGAATGGGTTGTTGTGATCATTTTTCTCCTAGTTCTTGGAATAGAAATTGGATCCAAGTAATTTCGGTTGTTGCATTGGCGGTGCCTCAGTATTTCGCTTCGGTGCTTGAGCGAGAGACCACATTTTGCTTCTTAGAACTCAAGGATATAAGGTTTTCTCCGAGGAAGATTGGATGACCACTAGTGGATTTTCTGTCATCTGGGCATCCGGCCCAATCTGCATCAGTGTATGCTGAAATGTCTATTTTCATACATGGCTTTAGACATAATCCATAATCAAAGGTTTGCTTTAGATACCTTAATATTCGTTTTACGGCAACCCAATGGATGTTAGTTGGATTATGCATATACTGGCAAACTTTGTTCAATGCAAATGATATGTCTGGTCTTGTCATCGTAGCATATTATAAGGCTCCAACTATGGTTCTAAATAGGCTTGGATCATGGAAGGAGAACACTGAATGTGCTGTCAAAGTCGGTAAAGTAGCCATGGGTATAGAAATTGGTTTGGCTCCTACCATATTTGTTTTCTTGAGTAGCTCCAAAATGTACTTCTGCTGAGATAAAATCAAGCCTTGAGGTATATTTTTCACTTTGATGCCCAAGAAGAACCGTAAATTCCCTAGATCTTTGATTGTGAATTCTGATTTGAAAGCTGCAATAAGTTTTTGAATGTGCGAATTTGAGCTCCCCGTCAATATGATGTGTCAACATAAATGAGGATGTACATGACCACATTTGGTTCTTTGTAGATGAATATCGAAGTATCTGTTTTGGCTCCTTGAAATCCCATCTTGTGAAGAAAGGTACTTTGACGTGAAAACCAAGCTCTTGGGGCTTGCTTTTAGCCATAGAGTGCTTTTTGCAACTTGCAAACATGAGTAGGATACTTTTCATCCTCAAATCTGGGCGGTTGAGACATGTAGAACTCTTCCTCTAACGTTCCATGTTGAAAGCATTTTGGACATCCAGCTGATTGATTTTCCACCTGCGACTCAAAACAATAGTGAGTATCATTCTAATGGTTGTGGGTTTGACTATTGGACTGAATGTTTCAGTGTAATCAATCCCTTCTTTTTTACTATATCCCTTGGCAACAAGTCTAGCCTTGTACCTTTTTAACGAACCATCAGCCTTTCTTTTGACTTTAAACACTCATTTGCATCCCACAATATATTTGGCACTAGAGGTAGGTACAAGACTCCAAGTTTGATTTTTAAGGAGAGCAAGATACTCATTTTTCAATGCTGTGTTGGTCGTCCTGAGGTTGAACGGTATCTCGGTGTCTCTCATTTGGTCTTGGTCATGATGAATCAATGTGATCAACATGGTTTGAGTGACTTTGTGTTGTCATGTTACGGGTAATAGGTTCTATGTTGGGATCGACATTTTCAGGTTGTACTTGGCCTTGGTATCTCTCATTTGAAAGTGGTTGGAACAAACTAACTTGATCAATATGGTTCAAGAGATCTTGACTTTGCTCTAGATTGGACATACCATGGTGTTCCTCAATATCACTACTATGGTCATTGGTGCCTCTAGAGTGATCGTCATTGGAAAAGAACGTGGGAACATATTGTGGTGGCTGTTGGTCACTTGAAACGGGTTGCATATCAAGTTTTTCTTCCTTGAATGGAAAAGATGTTTCGTTAAAAACAACATAACGAGATGTGAAATTTTTCTTACATTTTAAATTCAAGCAGTGTTAACCCTTGTGTTGAGGGGCATATCCAAGAAATACGCATCTTTCAGATCTAAAGTCAAGTTTGTGATTTGCATAAGGTCTCAAATGAGGGTAACATTCACAACCGAAAACTTTGAGGAAATTGAAATATGGGGTTCTAAGAAATATTTTTCCAATGGTGAAAGATAATTGAGAACCTTGGTGGGCATGCGATTAATAAGATATACAACAGAGTTGAAAACATAAATCCAATAATTTTTTGGAATATTTGCGTTGACTAGTAAAGATAGACCAGTTTCAACAATGTGCCTATGTCGTCTTTTAGCATTTCCATTCTGTTCGAGAGTGTGTGGGCAGTTTTTTCGGTGTTCTATGCCATTCTCGGATAAGAATGGTTGTAGATTTTGATACTCGCCACCCCTATTAGAATGCAAATTTTTAATCTTGTGTCATGTATGATTCTCAGCTAGTGCTTTAAAAGATTTAAAAACAACCATAACATCAGATTTCAACTTGAGCAAATAAAACCATATACATCTAGAATATGCATCAACAAGAATAACATAATATTGATAACCATTTGTTCCCATGACCGGCACAGGTCCCCAGACGTTAGAGTACACAATCTCAAGAGGTTTTTGTGCCTTATAAGACAGCTTGAAAAGGGAGTTTATGGCTTTTTGCCTTATGACGTGCTTCACACAAAGAAGAGGGAAATAAATTGTCATAGCATAAATCAAAGTTATTCAAAACACACATAACTATAGTAAAGGCAGGATGGCCAAGCCTTTTGTGCCACGTTTCCAATTATGCTCTTTCGCTGCACATGGCCTCTTTATTTTTTGTTGCAAAACAAATTTTGTAGAGACCATTATGGCTGGTTCCTTGCTGTAGCACCTTCCCGGCTTGATCCTTAACATAATACACATTAGGGTGAAACTCAATATAAACATCATTATCTTTACGAAATTTTTGAACGAATAAGAAGTTTCTAGTTATACTAGGAACGTGCAATATATCATTTAAAAATAAATTTCTAGAAGGCATGGATGAACCAATATGGAGTATGGGCAAACCTGTTCCGACGTGGTGGGTTGCACCTGAATTGGGATACCAGTTGTCATCCCCAACTTGCTGATTTGAAGAATTTTCAGTGGCAGCATGAAACGCTTGAGGATTTGGGCCCTTGCTTTTTACTAGATTCAGGTAGGTATAACAATTTTTTGCTACATGTCCAGTCTTCTAACAAATCTGACATACTGACCTTTCTTTGCCTTGAAAGTTTTTGTTTTTGTAATAATGCTTTCCTCGACCACAATAATTCTGTTGTCTCTCATTGTGCCCTTTGAAAACGTTGTTTACAGTAGGCAGAGTATCATCATCGTTGTCTTTTTTAGCCTCTTGCATAAGTAGAAGACCATAAAGTTCGTTCAGGCCAATGGATTCTTTTCGTGTCTCCATGCTTGTCTTAAAAGCAAGATATTCAGCTGGTAAACCTCTCAAATTATATAAAACTAAATCATCTTCATCCACGGGTTTGGATGCTATGGCCAATTGATGTGCTATAACTCGTATTTTTTGAAAATATGCATCCATTGACATGTTTCCCATTTTCAGATCTTATCGTTGAGATTTCAACTGCATGACCCTAGACCGTGAATGAGCAGCATAGGAGTTTTTCAAAGCACTCCAAACTTCAGATGAAGTTTTCAGTCCAATGATTTGAGTATGAATATTTTCAGATAGTGACGACTTGATCCAACATAGTAAAATTTTATGTTGTCGCAGCCAATTGAGATAGTCTTGGCTTATCTCTGTCATGCCAGGGTTGTATTTTTCTAGTGCAGGTTTTGTTCCATCAACAAGCCCCATCAGATCACATGATAGTAGTATGGGCGTGAATTGAGATTCCCATACTAAATAATTTTCAGTATTCAATTAGATGCCAAGAGAAAGTTGAAGATGATTTGGACGTTGCAGTAAATAAGAAGAAGAAATCCACGTACCATTATTCAGCTGACTCTCGTTTGTGTTGTTGCTTGAAGTGGTCGCCATCGCAAGAGCTGATATTTGACGATGATGCAATGACTCTGATACCATAAAAGAATTCAAAACAGGCGAGAGAGAGATCAGCACACGAAGACAATGTAAGGGTATTTACATGGTTCGATCTTTCTGATCTACATCTACAGAGTAATGATCATCATTCTTTTTATTTTCTCTCACATTTTGATACAAGCTTCCTTTACGATTTTATACATATTGTAGCCGTTTGGGAGCTCAATGTTCCATTCAACGTTTAATTTTTCTTTCTCTTCATAATCTTCTTCAATAGGAAATTTCTCCTTGCCACCATGCCCTGTTTCTTTATTTATCGTTGTCCCATTTTTATCATCTGCATCACCTTCTAATCTTGAGAGATCCGTTGGACTGGTTGCTCTATTTTCGTTAACAGAATGTACCATCTGAGGCAGTGGTAGCACTTCTAAAATGATTATGATGCAATTCAATTCAGCTGATACACTGAACCCACCTGCTACCAAATTGGATATTAAAATCGATATCAATAAAATTGAAAAGGAGAACTTCATACATACAAGGGTTTCAAAAAACTTTTCTTTTGTATTGATGCATGTGAAAATTCAAGTTGACAAAAAACAACAAAGGAAGCATTAAGCACTAGAGATGGGGAAGAAAAAAAGAAAGAAAAACTTTTCCATCTTCAAATATGGGGGCTTATTTTCAAGATGGGAACTTAGATTCTTGGTTAAGTCATGTTAGGAGCTTGGTACCATGAGAAGGGGAACACAGACTTTTTCAATGTTTGTCGCCGCCGATTCTCGTATGCCATTCTTTATGATAGGACATGTACATATAACTAATGCAAAATTAAATAAAGAATGAGTGAGTTCACACCAGTGGCAGAGCGCCTAATGCATTACACCTCTGGGGACTATTTATCTAACAAGTCAATTCCGAGTGAAGAAAGAATCCCACCATCTAAGTGAGGACCGAAACCCTAATTGTCTCAGGGTCCGAGGCTGCTTTTAGTGTGTTTGGTTAAGAAAGAATATACTTCTTCTTAATACCACCGCCAACTTTTCTCTTCATTTCAATTTTAAGATCATGAAAATGACAGGTCCAAAATTCCAGATTGGTTTATTTTCTGAACCCTTATTTTCCATCTAAAAAAAAATCTGGAATTTTGGACCTGTCATTTTCATGATCTTAAAATTGACATGAAGAGAAAAGTTGACGGTGGTAATAAGAAGAAGGTATATTCTTTCTTAACCAAACACACAAAAAGCAGCCTCCAACCCTCATAGTAAAGTGGAGGAGGGAGTTTGGGTCCTCACTTAAATGGTGGGATTCTTTCTTCACTCGGAATTGACTTGTTACATAAATAGTCCCGAGAGGTGTAATGCATTAGGCGCACCGCCACTGGTGCAAACTCTACCCTATTCTCTTATAATGGCAAAGGACAACGCAACAGGGCTAGCCAAAACTTTTGGTGTTGCGAGAATGAGTTAAGAAAAGCTTGCGTAGCATCTGGTGTTGTTGATCTTTGGTATTTGCAGGAAATCAAACTTATAATAGTGAACAGGAAGAGGGAAAGGGAGTGTTCGGTGCCAAGACCATCAAGTGAAAATCCCCTACACTCTTTTTTCTTCTTTGGTTTTCTGTTTTCACAAGTGACGCTCATTCTTTATTTACCTTTGCATTATTTATATGTACATGTCCTGTCATAAAGAATGGCAACCTTGTTGACAGTATTAGGGCAGATAAGACAGAAAAGGCTTTATTTTGGGAAAAACTCTTGGCTTACTCCACCAAATGAAGCAAGGGTAGAGGACGCTTCCTACCCAAAAAATATTTTCTGTTAGGGTAAGTTTTTCTTACCTTTTACTTTTTCTTTTTTTTTTTTTTGGAAGCGGTCGCCTCTCTCGATACCGCAGTGATTTCCCGGCAGGTTGTGGATGATGTTGCAGTGTCACCAGCGATGCTCCACCAACGGGCCATCCACAGTAGCATTGAACCAGTTTACCCGTTGTTCTTAGAATCTTACTAGTGGGGTCAAATGCTATATATTTTTTCTAAAACGAACTGAATGATGAAAAAATTCTGTGCTTTTAGGCCAAGGAAGTTGACTGGCGAGACCAAGTTTTCTGGTAATGGAGAGAATGAGCCTAACAGTAATATCTTGCCTTTTCTCATCTTGTCAGGTTTAATCTTTCAAAGGATGTACTAAAAAAAATTCTATGGTCTGTGGCCTGTGATGCTACTCAAAGAGCAACATCAAGTGTGTAGTATTGGAAAAGTTGGCTTCAATGAGCTGATTCAAAGTTACGGGCAAATCAATTTGATTCGCAACCAGTACATAGGTACCACTTGTTTCGTATACTAATTAACTATTCATTGTTTTGGTATAGAAAATTTTATTTTTCACTTCTTGTGTACGTTTTTTCTCATTTTAAGTTTAAATAGTAATAATAATAATGTATGTTTACTTATAATTAATTTGTTGTTCCAGAATTAGCCGTTTCACTGAATTAGCGGCCTGCCGATATAACACAGTTTCTTCTTTTCATAATACTGCTGCATATTACATTCTAATTTCTTATAGAAAAGAAAATTGATAATTTGTACAAAAAAAGGTGCGCCGTTTGCTTCAGATAGGTCAACTCAAGTCAAAATATTTTCTAGTTCATTATAAAAAGGTATTTCATCAAGATTGACGTTGACGCACAATATAAATGGAATGTGAACATAAAAGGTAGGAGTAATCTAATGATCAAGAAAAGGTATTCCATTAATGTAAGAAGACGTTGGTGCGCTGATCGGTTGAACATGCTTCAACACAAAGAGAGAGAAAGAGAGAGAGATTTTTCCCTGTGAAAAGGTATAGTTAGGTTGGCCATTGTTGAGGAAATTATAAAGCAGAGATTGGGTGGTAGGGTTTGGAGGATTCTCTGCTTTAACTATATAAAAAAAAGTCTATAGTTAGAGATCCCGATTATCAGTTCCCATTTTTCTCTAGGTTGCCAACTCTTTATGTTGTAAAAGGGTGGGGGGATGAAGGGAAGGTCACAGACTGCAAGGTGGATGCGGCATCCCGAAGCACCGAAAACAGGCCTTGAGGTTTGGGTGGGAGCTTGGACTATTTTCTGGATGGTGGGATGAATTATAATTCCTGCTCATTTTAAAAAAAGATATCCTACCAAGACACGTCCAGTACACCAATAGCTTAGCTCATCTATATAGTTATTGATGGACAACACCTGAGAAGCCATTATGGCAGCCAATTCTCGCTTGTCTTTTGCAGCAAAGTCTAAAGTTACTGGTACAACTAAAAAGTCTTATTCTTTTTACATTGATCAACTACCAAATATCTCGTCCTTCTGTTGAGTTTTCGACTTTGTTCAGGTTTTATTGTGAGCTAGGTAACCAAGTTCAGGTGAGAAATCAAACGCAACCTTGAGGTCAAGGGGCGTGGCAGAGGGATGATTTTGGGAGAGGGTGTCTTTCACATTTATTTCCTAGAATGAGATTGATAGGTGATAACTGTAGGAAGAGTTGAGTTTTAGTTGTATAACTATCTTTCAAACTTTGCTGCAAAGGGCAAACAAGAATGGCATTCAAAGCTGGTTATGTGTACACCCTCGTGGACAAAAAAATGTGCACATGGGTATCGTGAACAAAATACTATCCCATTAAAAAAAGAAGGATGAACTTTTTATAAAGGTAAAAAGGAATTGTAAAAAAAGTTTAAAATGTCTGTACAAAAGTTTTAAAAGACCTCACCCCCTCCTTTGGTGCATATGTTGACAGAGGCGTGCGCCAAACTCAATCTCTTAGATGAGCGGAGCTATTGTATTGTACTGGACTTGTCTTGGTATTCCTCGTTAGTTGGTACGAGCCTTTAAATAAGCAGGACTGAAGATGGAATTTTAGACTTCGTTCTTTTTTTCTTTTTTGGTGTAGTTAAAGCTTTCGAACCGAACCAACCAAACTCTGCTTTATAATTTCCTCAACAATGGGCGACTTCGATATATCTTTCTACACCAAAAACAGAAAAAAATAATCTCTCTCTTTCCCCTTCTCTATCTCCGATTGTCCAATATACATGTTCATAAAGCACATATTCTAAGAAATTTCACCACATTCATCCCAATCAAGGTAATAGTTGTCTATTAAAAGTCATACATAAAAGAATGCAATAACGAAGAAGCACATAACTATTCATAAGGATATGAAAACAAATCAAAAGGAAAGCCACGAACTATATGGCATATGGTAGCTTAAATCCCAAAAGGAAAAGCAAGATTTACACTCAAATCTAGTAGCAAAAAAGTGCATACCTAAAATTTAAAAAGAAAAAAAACAAAGGACTTCAAGTAGAAGTCATGAACCATATATCATATAACATAAATGTTTTTAAGATAAACAAGTGAAAGGGGTACTTTCATCATCTACCACGAATGTATGCCTGTTATTGATAGAACTCGAGGTCACCCAAGGACCCGCGGATTTATCCTTCATCAAGCAAATTTATATAAAAAAAATATATGCGAGCAAGAAAGATCCTATAGGACAACGTTCAAGGCAACACTATCATATAAATAAAAAAGGTCATGTCTCAGTGTACCAGAAAAAAAATGATAATTTTAGATTTTAATATTATTAGTCGCCTCATACGACACCTATCATTTAGTACTACCAACTGTACCTTCCAAAGTTCAAGTATGTATATCTAAGTTTTCCTAACTTATGCTTTATTCGAGGGAATAGAGTTGGCAAAAAGACCTCCCCACATCTATCGTTTGAAAACTAGGATGTCAAAGACACATATAACGAGAGATATAGTGCCACCATTAAAACGTCAAATTATTCAGATTTGAAATCTATATGTATTAAAAAAAAAAAAAAAAAACTCTTGTCTTGATGCAGCAGATGGCAAGGATGAAAATTTTAGGTTTTAATATTAATGTTGGCATTGAATTTTACTTAAATTTAGGGCTAACAATATACCTCACAAAGTCAAAGTCTCCATATTCAAATTTTCTAATTTAAATTTGTGGTTTATTTGAGAGAGTAGAATTATTGGAAAGACCCCTTATATCTAACTTTGCTTGAAAACTGGACGAAAATTTAGGGGCCCTAAATATAAGTAAAAAATCTGTCACTTGATGTATTTGATAACGACCATGAAAATTTCAGGTTCTATATTAATGTTCACATCAAATGCTGCCAGAGGTGGAGCCAGGGGGAGGCTAGGGCCTTGCCCCACCATCAAAAATTCCAAAACAAAATCTTTACATGTATTTTTTAAAAAAAATTCAATTATCCTACGTAAAAGTTTTGAAAAACTATATTTCTGCCGCTCTCAATTAGTACAAACTTGATTATTTATTGGTCCAAATATTTGTTTACTTCACGAAGGACAACAGCTGAAAGGTATTCATGTTTTAGTCGAAGGTTAAAGTTATTTTCAATGTTGTTAAATGAGATGATGTGAAGCAAAGAATTAACACGGTGAAGCAAGGCGAGGCAAACTGAAGCGGAGTGAAAAAGTCAAATACCAAAACTATAAAGTTTATAATATTTATAAAAGCAATGCAAATATTAAAAACAACTGCTTATAATAGACAAGTAAAAAACATATTCAGCTCGTGTTAATCATTGTTCATAGCTTATCGCAATCACTTGGATTTCATGGCTTTTTTAATCGTGCAATGTGACATAGTTTATTCATTTATTTGTCTATTACTATTTATAATTATTATGATTATTTAAGTTTCTGGAGTTTTCTTTTTTAAAATTTTTTATATTGATAATAAATATATGTATGTTATGATTTTTTACGAATTTGTACCTAATTCTTATTAAATTATTCCATTTCAATTTACTCGAATTTGGTAGCTGATAGATTTGATTATGAAATTGATTATAATAACATTGCTGCAGAATACGTGCTTTGGAAGTTTATGTGGAAGCTGCATTTAAATGCACACCTTTGTACTACATTCAATTATAAACAATAGCATAAACATTTATACAAACAGCTGGAATAAGCAGTTAAATAGCTTAAAGTTACTTTTTCTTAGCTGCGAAGGCACCCTTCCAATCTCTTCTCCCACTGGGTATTCAAAACTAGCTTGTGCCTGGCGAACAAGTAGTCTAACTACAATGGGACAGCAGCAGCGAAAATAACAAGAAAACAAATGTGAGTAAATTAAAGAAAAATATGTTGCTTTAAAAAAAGTTACCTACAGAGAGTGTTGTGTCTTTGCTCAAATGTTGATCAAATTTGTCCTTCATTT
This sequence comes from Nymphaea thermarum, assembly GCA_011799765.1. Taxonomy (NCBI): domain Eukaryota; kingdom Viridiplantae; phylum Streptophyta; class Magnoliopsida; order Nymphaeales; family Nymphaeaceae; genus Nymphaea; species Nymphaea thermarum. The sequence goes on from JAANDH010001018.1 coordinate 93,955, forward strand.
TCTTTGATTCTTGGTTCTGACTCATCTCTCAGTGATTGACAACATAACCCCCAGATTTTAACGCTTAAATATCATATTTTGTCCTCGAAAAGCATGGCACACTCCTAGAATAAGTGAAGAACACATCCTTGTGGAAGCCAGTGAAAATCAGTTCAAATTTGTTCAAATAATTAACTTAAAATCAACAAAAAGTATATGTTTTCTTAATGTATAAATAGGTTACATGAACTTGATTAAATACATAAAAATCAACTGTCCCACTCTTCATATATCGAGTTCTAAAACCACGATTCTCAGTTGGTACAAGCATGTGTTTAACTTCACAAAAGACGACACCTGAAAAGTAAACATGTTTTAAGAAAAGGTTAAAGTTAGTTTCAATGTTGGTAAATGTGGTGAGGTGAAGCAAAACATTTAGCCCATGAAGCAAATGGAAGTATATTGAAGCGTAAGCATTAGGACCGAAATTGTCAAGTATGTAATATTCATTAAAATAAAGTAAAAATTGAAAAAAATGCTAAAATAACAAGTATGTAAAATCAAAATACATGTAAAAAACACATGTTCAGCACGTGCTAGTCATTGTTCATTGCTTATGGCAAATCGCTTCGAATTTATGGCTTACTTAATGGTGCAATGTGTCATATTTGATTCATTTATTTTTTTATTAGCACTTTATAATTTATATGATTATTTTTTACCAATTCACACATGATTCTTATTAAGTTATTCCAATTCAATTTACCTGAATTGGGTAGCTGATTCATTTGATTATGAAATTGATTTAATAACATTGCTTTAGGCTATGTGCTTTGGAGGTTTATGTGAAAGCTGCATTTAAATAGACACCTTTATACAATTTTCTAGCATCAACCTTTCTCAAGCAGTAGCAATTAAACAACTTAAAATTGCTCCATCATAGTAGTGAAGGCATACTTCCAATCTCTTTACACACCTGGCGAACAAGTGGTTTAACTACAATGAGACAACAACAACAAAAAATAACAAGAAAACATATGTGAATAAATTGAAGAAAAATATTCTGGTATTAAGAAAAATAGTATGTGTAGAGAGTATTGTGTTTTTTGCTCAAATGTTGATCAATTTTCTCAATTATTTTCGTTGATTCTTAGTTTTAATTTGACTTTCAATCAATTGACTGCAAAACCCTCAATTTTCAAAGCCTTAGAACTCATATTTTTTCATTCAAAATCATGAAACATTACAAAAATTCGTGAAGAACTCATCACTATGGAAACCAGCGAAAATCAGTTCAAATGTGATCAAATATCTAACTTAGAATCAACTGTCCAGCTCTACATTCATATAGCCACATCTAAAAACATGATTCTCTAGCAGCCCAAATATCTGTTTAGCTTCCCAAAGGATGACACCTGTAAAGTATTCATGTTTTAAGGAATGGTACATTTTATGTTAAATATTGTTAAATGTGATGAGGCTAAACAAAACTTTAAACCCATGAAGTGAGGAGAAGCCCATTGATGTGCAATGAACCAAAGCATCCGGATGGAAACTGTAAAGTGTATAATATTGATAAAAATGATATCAAACTTAAAAACTACTCTTAAAATAACAAGTATATAAGATAAACATACATGTAAAATAGTAATTTCAGCTCATGTTAGGCGTTGTTCGTAGCCTGTGGCAAATCACTGGTTTCATGGCTTATTTAATGGTGAAATGTGTTGTAGCTTATTTATTTATTTGTTTGTTACTATTTGTTATTATTATGATTACTTATGTTTCTAAAGTTTTCTTTTTCAATTTTGCACTTTGATGATAACATATATCTATATATATATATAATTCAATTTACTTGAATTAGGCAACTTAGTGATTTGATTATGAAATTAATTTTATTTACATTGCTGTAAACCATGCGCTTTGGAAGTATATGTGAAGCTACATTCAAATAGACACCCATGTATAACTTTTTGACATAAACAATAGCATAAACATTTTTGCAAACTGCTAGAATAAGCATTTAAACAACTTGAAAATGCTTCCAATGTCTTTTCTAACTAAGCATTCAACATTATTACACACTTGGAGAACTAGTGATCTAACTACAATGAGACAGCAACAACAAAAATAACACGACAATAAATGTGAATAAATTGAAGAAAAATCTGCCGAATTTAAGAAAAAATGATCTGCATAGAGAGTGTTGTGTTCTTTGCTCAAAGTTGATAACTTTATATTATTTTCTTTGATTCTTGGTTCTTACTCTACTCTTAAGTTAGCGATCACTTAAGCGAGAGAGAGAGTGGGCGTTGGAAAAAGAGAAAATGACTGGGTGTTCATCCGCAGTCCAAGAGATTACTCAAAGAGGGTGGATTTCAATATGCGACCTAAGGCATGCGCCTCACTAAGCAATAACGCGTCACTCAGATCAGATGCCTTGAGGCGTTCTTCATGGTGATGTGCAGCGAGGCCCACGCTTCACACGGTGAGACGTGTGCCTCCAACAACACTGGTCATTTCTATTTCTTACAAATTGATCAAACTTCATTACCGCTAACTTTATCGTCGGATAGCTGAAACAATCATGGAGCAAATGAGAGAGAGAGGAGTTTCAAGGACCTGCATAAAGGAAGGACGCCAAAGTCCGACCCTGACAAGAATGGCTCAGATTGTGAAGATGTCTTTGAGCTTCTGACTGCCATTGTATCCCCTAGGCAACATCCCCCACCAAGTTCACCTGCAACTTTTCACTTCCGCTCTCATGTTCTATCCCCTGGTCGTGGAATCCAGGATTCTAGCCGTCGCCAAAAAACTGAAGTCATGATTCAAATGAATTCGAGTGTCTTTTCTTCAGACATATATCTTTAGAAGGTCACTTGAATTTGTTCATGAAAATGTAAGGACCACATTCTGAAAGATTTTTTATTAGTATACGTTATTCTTAGACTTTTTGTACTGGATAATTAATATTCAAGAAGAAAATATGTTTATGTTCTGCAGCATAAATATGAAACTCAAGGCCATTTTGTTTTTTTTCTCAGTTTAATGGTTGCACAATATATAAAAAATTCAAATTCATGCTCTTAGAACAAACAATAATTAATTTTTGTTTCACCCATTTTAAAATCTAATGCTTCTGTCCTTTGTGATCGAATATATCAAGACACATGCTTTTTTATTTTTATATATAGCTTCCGAATTTGAGTCATTTTCTGCCATAGTGCAGAGCACTATGTCTCTCATTTTTTGTCTATGATATCTAAGTAAGCTAGGCACCTGGCCAGGCCGCAACGCATAAGAGCAGCCTTGGCCCGGCCTGATTGTCTGGAACCCGAGCTTGGGCCCAATTAACATTAAAAATAATATTTTAAATATAAAATAATATATATATATATATTATAAAACAATATTAAATATAAGTTATTGGGCCTAATTGGACTACCTCCGATAACTTATCGGGCAGGCTCGTCGACGCACAATATCTCTCACAGCTTTCAGCCAACTCTATCCTCTCAAACAAAGCACATGCTTAAGTTTATAAAACTTATATACAAATTCTCAAACTTTAAAATATCCGGTTTGTTGTGCTAAATGTTATGTGGCATCCAATGTCAACAATAATAGTAAAAATCTCCACAAATTATGTTGGCATTATGTCTTGATAGCCATATATAACCAACGAGGGCAAGTGTGGCATATTTGGCAAAACAACCCTTTTCATAATAGTATTGAAACCTAAAATTGTCATTCTTGTTACCGATGCGTCGAAACATGAGCCTTTTTACTTATATGTATAATGTTGCGTGAAATGTTATTTTCTTGTATCTTTGCTGCTCACGTATAATTCTTCTTTAAATTTGATTGTTGAAGGACGAATTGCTACCGAGCTTGCTAACAGTGATCTTAAGGCCTGTCAACCACAGGCTTGCGAGTATATGGAAGTTGATGAAAGCATTTCTTTCACATGTTTTTCTTAAAACTCTTATGTTGTATGATATGCGGTCCATGGCATCTTCTTAATATGCGTTTCTTGTTTTGTGATTCTAGTTGTGACCGATATGTGTTTATTTTTTTGTGATTCTAGTTGTGTACTTTCTTGCAATAAGATTTGAGTTTAAATTTTGCTTTTCACTGTGAGGCTTTAAGCTGTCATATGCCGTATGTTTTTCACTTTCTCAGTTATTACATTTCTTTATGTAAAGACTTTTAGTAAACAGCTACGATCTTATTAAATTGGTATTGTCTTGTATTTGTTGCTCAAAGTTTATTTAGTCCATCTGTGTTAGGTTGGAAATGTTATTGCGTTGGGATGACAATTCAATTTTTAGCAGCATCCAGATTTGCAGCAAAAACTTGATGCTTTTTATAGCCGTTTGTAGCCCACAAGAATAAACAGTTTCAAGCATAACTATTCATCTCATCTTTGGTAGGTTTGTAGATATATCTAATTTCGATCCCATATTCAACCATACTGTTTTGAAAAAATTGGACATAAAAAGAAATTAATATGCAATTAAGAAATTGAATCGGACTCGGAAGGAAAGATGGAAGCACTAGCAATACATGCATGTAAAAGGATACTATCAATATCCATCCTGATGAGCGGTCGTTGTCTACAATCTCGTGCTCGTTGCTTTCAGAATAATGAGGAAGGCGTGAAAAACAGTCCCACCAACCCTATTTTTCAATCCGTGAAGAAGAAACTCCACAGGCACCTCCCCTGTATCAACCCACCGGACCCTGCTGAGCCCAACGCCACCATCAGGCCACGAGCCCACCTCTTGCCCGAGTGGTCAAACTCCCTGGATGCATTCGATCTCATTGACAATGGCGAGACGGTCGTAATGTCGGGCAACTACACGTCGGAGGATGACGAGAACGACGGGGAGTAGGTGGACGAGAAGGAGGAGGAGTTCATCGCCATGTTCTACGAGCGGCTGAGAGCCTCTTGAGTGTTGTCGACTCTTTCAAGAGAGTCGGCGAGGGGATGACTCTTTACAGTGTTTGCGATCTCCTAGTTTTCCAACAGTCGCATGCGCACTTCTGCTCTCAGCCACTCGTAGAACCTGGCGATGAACTCCTCCGCCTTCTCGTCTAGCTGCTCCCCGTCGTTCTCGTCATCCTCCGACGGGTGGTTGCTCGACATTACGACCGTCTCTCCGTTGTCGATGAAATCGATTGCATCC
>JAANDH010001018.1:101134-111909 GCA_011799765.1 Nymphaea thermarum
TATATATATATATATATATATATATATATATATATATATATATATATATATATATATATATATATATATATTGACACACACACACACCCTTTACCGAGACTAAAGTTGTTGTGTGGCTGTTGGTTTACAACAACAAGGGTTCCTCTTGTTGAAATTCTTGGCAATTTACTGTGGTGATTATGCTAGAGATTGAGTGACTCTGAGATCAACTGCAGAACATACATACATTTAGGTTTGCTAGTGCAGAGCAGTATCGAGTAACAACACAAGACTATGTTTGGCACATAATTATACCGTCGAAATTCTTGCGTAGAATAAGAAAAACAAATCGTTATGCAACAGGACTCCATGTAACAAACAAAAAGGTATGTACGTCTAACAACACTTATTCATTAGAGAGAGTCGTGGATGTAAAATAAAGTTATTGTCTACAACCCAAAGTCTCCAAACTATAGATATAAGCATAATGCTTGCTTATGCAAATGTAATGTACGCTCCCGGTACATGATATGTGTTTCCCTGATCCACTTTCAGAAAGTTGGGGGCCTACTCTCTGAGGTAGGTGTCATCCACATAAGCTTGTGCATGATGCACTTGTGCACTAGCCGGGTTTCACAAACCTTACTTCAGTGCATGCCTGCATATAATTTATCTGCCAGAACTTTTTGTAGGGGAAAAAAAGAAGCTGAAAAAAGTTAAAAGGCTAAAAAGGACACTTTTTTTAAAATAATTTTTTACAATACCCAACTCCTACCCTTCTTTTTTTTTTTTTTTGGCGTATATGTCTTGCATGCACCAGTAGTGGGGAGATAGAGATAGCCTTTGCAGAGAGAGAAGCGCTTGACCTCATGGTGTCATATCCGAATCTGAAAAATTCAGATCCATTCTTCTCCAGGGCGACGTTTAGAATCCTAAGCGCTTTGAGTTGGGTGTCATGAGAAACAGACAGGGTGTTTAAATAGACGTAATCCATCATATTCTCATGCACGCCTTTGTCCTTTACTATTGCCCACCTAGAGTGAGAGACAGAGAGTTGTAGGTTTAGTATTGATGAGTAATTCTGATTCTATATATATAACATCCTTAATTCCATTAAAATGATGCACTCAAGAAAAATGAAAAAAAAAAAGCCAATCTAGCCAACGCCGTAGCAAAATCAGATAGCTATCGATGGTAAGAATATTTATACCATAGTTTCAAAAAACTCTCTCTCGCATTTTAAGTGGAAAGCTTTGTTCCAAACTTAAAAAAAAACTAGAGAAAAAGTGATGAGAAATTAAGAAAAATAAAGTAATGAGAAATTAATAACACAAACATCGAAAAACAAACAGATTAGCAATAAATAAAAATTAAAAAAATGAAAACAAGCAATTTGGCATTTAAAAAGCGTGAAAACATGAAAAAGGGAAAAATAACGCAAATAAACATGAAAAAATGAGTTTTATTTGCGTTTTTTCGTTTTGGCATTTTTCTCAAAAAATGAAGTTTTCTTTAAGTGGCTGACTTTTTTATTGTGAACATATAAAAAATGAAGTTTTCTTGAAGTGGCACAATATATAAAAAATTCAAATTCATGCTCTTAGAACAAGCAATACTTAATTTTTGTTTCACAGATAATAAAATCTAAAGCTTATATCCTTTGTGATCGAATATATCAAGACACATGCTTTTTTTACTTTTATATATAGCTTCCGAATTTGAGTCATTTTTCTGCCATATTGCAGAGCACTATATCTCTCATTTTTTGTCTATGATATCTAAGTTTTCCAACAATGGTGGATACGAAGGGGACTTCAAGTAAGCTGGGCACCTGGCTAGGCCACAACGCATGTATATTATAAAATAATGCAAGTTATTGAGCCTAATTGGACTACCTCCGTTAACTTATCGGGCAGGCTCGTCGACGCACAATATCTCTCACAGCTTTCAGCCAACTCTATCCTCTCAAACAAAGCACATGCTTAAGTTTATAAAACTTATATACTAAGACATGCGGATACGGCAAACTGGGTCACGTACCGGCGTCGACATTCCGACATGTGGATCCCTACGGCAGGATACGTTTTGGATTGGGTTTGGGTAAGACCCGATCCGAACCACTTTCATAACCCGACGTAAGTTTTAACCCTCGATTTCTTTTTACGCTTTCACGGTTGACCTTTACCCTCGACGACTTGTAACCGGCGACAGCAGAGTTCGGCAGTGGCAGGCGACGGTGGCGGTGATGAGGTTCGGTGATCGACGGCGACATCCAGTGGCGTCCGGCAGGAGCCGACGACAGACAGGTAAGTGTTTTTTTTTCTTTCCGATATTAGAAGTTAGGGTTTCATGCTTCATTTGGGTTTTTTTCGTTTGGATTTTTCTTGCCGATTTGGGGATGTTTTCGTTTGAAGATTGGACCGTTAATCCGTCAACCTTGATCCTATTTCAATGCTATGTGCGATATTTTTTTTGTTTGATTTGGGTTTTCGGGGATTTTGCCTTAGTGCTTGTAACAGTTCTATTCTCCATTGTTTTGTTTGAGACTTTCTTTCTTATGACTTATGAGATTGTAAGAGTGAATTATTAATTTAATATTTTTTATTTTATTATCATTTTTAATTTTCTAGAATATGATATTCACCGTGTCCGTGTATCTAAAATTTTGAAAATTGTCGTGTCCGCGTACCTATACCCGTACCCGTGTGACATGGCTTATATATGAATTCACAAACTTTAAAATCTCCTAAATGTTATGTGGCATCCAATGTCAACAATAGTAGTAAAAATCTCCACAGATTATTTTGGTGTTATGTCTTGATAGCCATATATAACCAACGAGGGCACGTGTGGCATATTTGGCAAACCAATCTTTTTCATAATAATATTGAAACCTTAAATTGTCATTCTTGTTACCGATGCGTCGAAACAAGAGCCTTTTTACTTATATGTATAATGTTGCCTAAAATGTTATTTTCTTGTATCTTTGCTGCTCACGNTTGGGATGACAGTTCAATTTTTAGCAGCACCGAGGTTTGCAACAAAAACTTGATGCTTTTTATAGCCGTTTGTAGGCCACAATAATAAACAGTTTCAAGCATAACTATTCATCTCATCTTTGGTAGGGATGTAAATGTATCTAATTTCGATCAGACATTCAACCATATTGTTTTTAATTAACCCGGCCGGGAAATGGCCAAGCAGCCTTGGCCCCTGCCCATTCTTCGGCATGCACTTGAACGTCCTGATCTTGTCCTCACGATCGAAGAAGACATCGACGCCCTCACCGTAAATTCTTCTATGTACCACCTCCTTCTTCGACACCCAAAGACACTGGAACACCTCGTGTTCCACGTGCAACTTCTTATCATCAACCACATCTTCCCACTGAGATGCCAACGTGTGCAGTATCTTCTGCACTTCCTTAGGAATAATCCTCTGCATATGAATTTTGTAATCTAGTCTGTTTTTGTTTGCCTATGTCACCTACATGATCTGAATGCGTTCGAATTATGGGTTCCTCTCCAACTCTCTTCTGTGTTCTTTCCTCTCCAGCTAGAAAACATGTGGACGCGCCACTTTATATATAGAGTTTGCTATATTTGCTCAGACTTTAGTTGGAGAGGAAATATAGCAAACTCTATATATAAAGTGGTGCGTCCACATGTTTTCTAGCTGGAGAGGAAAGAACACAGAAGAGAGTTGGAGAGGAACCCGTAATTCGAATGCATTAAGATCATGTAGGTGACATAGGCAAACAAAAACAGACTAGATTACAAAATTCATATGCAGAGGATTATTTCAATTCAACCCTGTGAGAAAAATCTTCCTATCAGTTCATAATGTCTTGGAGAGTGATGGGTTTTCCCAATTTTTTCCTCTTGTTTTCAGGAAAAGAAGTTACAGACCAGAGTAATTTGCAGCATTGTCACAAAAAACTGATACGGGTATAATACGGCGAGGAAAAAAACGGGTATAATACGGCAAAGTTATATATAACGGGATTGAAACGGGAAAAAGACGGTAAATTTTTTAAAAATAAATAAAAAATCCTAACAATTATGTAAAAGTAAAATAAATGAGAAATTAAAAGAAAAACATTGAAAAATGACTCCTTGACCGTTCTCAGCATGGGCTGTCTCTCAATGCACAACAAAGAGGAATTGTTGCTTCGTTCATCCTCTTAGAAGTTAGAAGTTAGAAGAGGTCCAACCGTCCAAGACTCCAATGTCAATGCTTGTTAGTTGTTTTCTACATCAAGATTTCTGATGCATACAGCAAAAAACACAAAAAAAAGCCTAATTCTATAAGAAACGTAGAACAAAACGTGCATGATAAAATAAAGTTTAAAACTTCAAAGTTTAAACTTTAAAGTTTATAAAACAAAGCTCTCTCACCGCTCGTCCGTCTGGCGAGTGGCGATTCCCCTCTTCAGTCGAATGAGAACGAAGGAGACGAAGGAGAAGGTGGAGATTCCCGTCAGCTTCAGGCAACTCCCGTCGACCCCTGCTCGTCCGTCCAGCATTCTCCATCAGCCGAACGCTCTTCGTAGTCTCAGTCCAAAGAGAAGAGAAGGAGACGAAGGAGAAGAAAGAGAAGAAGAAGGAGAAGAAATCGACGATTTTTAACCTAACCCCTCTTTCCTTTCTTAAAATACATTTTTGCCACTAAAAGGAACGATGAAGTTTCAAAAAAAACCGACTTTTTAAGAGTTATTACATGTTATGCCATCTCACCGCTGCCATCTATTAACCACGCGCCTTAAAAAGCGCTAAAGACGCGTATAAAACGCGTTTTATACGTGTCTTTTTCTTTTTGCCGTTTTTTTTAAAAAAACGCGTTTTTTTCCCCGTTTTATTCGTCGGAGGGGCTTTTGACGTATAATACGCGTTTTTTTCAAAAAAACGGCAGTCTTTTTTATGACGCATCACCCACAATGGAAAGTATTGTTCTTCTCTACAAAATGCACGAAACCTCCAAAACAGAAGGAAAATAGAGCTTAGAATCGATTCGGGCCCAAGCTTTTTAGGGGAAAAAAACACAGGCGTCGAGTTGTCCGTTTCACCATTTCAAATTTCCTCTTCCTTTTCATTGGCTTTGAGCTTAGGGTTTTGAGTAAAACCGGTGAAAGAAAATGGTTCTCAGAGTTTTACTTCTTAATCTATTTCCTCCGAAGGAAGCATGTCTGGGATCTTTGTTGGATAATATCTTTATTCCAGAAATGGATGAATCCGATTGATCGTCGGAAATGTTAACGTCCAATTTCCCCGTTTTCCATTCGTGGTTTTTCTCTTCCTCCAGTGAACTGCTGTTCTGCTCCCAAATATGCGATGTTCTTCTTCGAGTTCGCGTCCTCCACCAGATTATTGAGTGCCCATTTCGATCTTTTCAGTGCCAACTCGATTATTAGGGATTTCACGTAGAATTTTTGTGTGTCCAGCCAGATTTCTGGGGGATCGACTGAGAACGTTTGAATCCCAGCCGCTAGTTATCTACTTTGAGGGCGTTGAAGTGGAATGGATTCATCGCCTGGATATTAGTTCCGACGACGGTAATGACGACGAGGATTCGCCGTTCAATTTGCTGCCAGATCTCTTTGACAATGCAGGTGAACTGAACAATGTCTTGATTGTCGATGAGTTGTCCCCTTGCTTGCCAAACAAGCAGAACCGGGAATGCTCGGATGACGACTTTATCAATGGTATATAAAACGTCTAGCTAGAAAGGGAACCTAGACTTCTCAATATTAAGTTTCCAAAGAAAAAGCTTGACACTTCCCCAGAAAAACATAATGTTGGAGAGACTTGTTTCTCCTTTTTTAAAACAAACTTCTCAAAGAATCAATTTCCGTTTCATAGACTACCTCCTAAGTCGTTTTCTCTGTTTTTCTACAAGGTAATTCTTCGTTAAGTTTTCACCTTTACCTTTTTCAATTTTTACCTGTCAATTTGAACTTCCTACTACTTTTTGAGGGTTTCCGTGAATGGTATGGATACTGTAATAATGAAGACCTGGTGATTTCATTTCACCATTTTCTGGTGTTCTGACATTAATGTCTGTCACCTGACTAAGATCGACTCCGATCACCACGCCTGGTCTCCATAGACCATGATGGTGCAACCGTGTGCGAGCCACGGCATGCATATTATGGCATGTACAGTTAGCAGTAAATGAAAAGGCTGTGAGACGCTGAAGGAAACGAAGCCAACATTTTAAAAAGATTACGTTGACACAGACGATATGGTAGGCCAAAGACAGGAGGGAACATAAGAGAGGAAGAGAGGGACAAAGAAGTCAAACCTTTCGGCACTCGTCTTGAAGGAGAATGTCATTTCCAATCCACTGGTTTACTCGGGAACGGATCATGGAGTCAAGCTCTTCTAGAAAATGGGCCTTCAGCTTGTCCATGCTAAGCAGTCTGACAGCGATGCCGTAGGGCTTCCGGTGGAGGTCGTCGATAATGGACAGCATCCCATATTTCCCGATGATCACGCTCAAGCCCTTGGGGTACTTGGCCGTGAAAAGTCTTCCCTCGTTCTAAAGAACCCACTTGTTGAAGTTGGCATGGGCCGAGAAGACGGTTCGCTTGCCGAATAGGTGAGTGGTGAAGATCCTCCCGTAAAATGAAGGCGGCAAAAGGGATACATCAGAAAGTTTTATTCATTGGCTCTATGGACTCAATGAATGCTTCCGGCTGGCTCACCTTGAGATCCTTGGCTGAAAAAATTGGAGAACACCATGCCGACGGGCTGACAAGAAGCCAATATTTTCCCTCACGACAGGCCACCCGTCTGCCAGGAGGCAACTCTGTGGCATCTCTAGCTGATAGCTTTAGAAGAGCAATCAAGAACACAAGGAACACAAGAAAGAGGACGAGTATGGATTCGAAGGCGAGGAAAGAGAAGGCCATATTCACCAGAGAGAGAGAAAACTGAGGAGGAGAAGGGAGCGGTGGTGTTTGAATGAAGGAGAGAAAGCCTTCCGACAAGGCGCTTGCTTGAAGGTATTGGTATCATAAAAGGTATGTTTGTTGGGGAACGTAAGCACAATCCAAATGACGATTATGACTCACAAATCACACGTAAATAGACAACATTATGTTGTGTACGTATAAAACAAACTACCATTTCTGCCACATGGGTGGAAAAGGGCTGCACTCTCCAGAACTTTTTCTTAACGGAAAAACTGGAGTAAAATCAGTTGGAATCTACCGATTCAAATCAAATTGGTCCAATAACTTTACTTTTTGATGAATGTTAAAGAATTCAAAACAGGGGGGAGAGAGATCAGAACACGAAAACAATGCAAGGGGAGTTAGGTGCTTCGATAGCTTCCTTTACTATTTTATACATCTATTGTAGCCGTTTGAGAGTTCAATGTTCCATTCAACGTTTAACTTTTCTTTCTTTCCATAATCTTCTTCAATAAGAAATTTCTCCTTCGCACCATGCCCTGTTTCTTTATTTATCCGTGTCCCATTTTTATCAACTGCATCACCTTCTAATCTTGAGAGATCCGTTGGACTGGTTGCTCTATTTTCGTTAACACCCCTCGTGAAGCTCATCACGTCTTCATCAGGATTGAGATTGAACTTAATGACTTTCAGTTTCGGCATTGTTGCTCCATGGGATTGCTTTAACAATGGTTTTGTCATGATGTCAGCAATCTGGTCCTTGGTTGAAATATACTTGATGAGCAGTTCTCCTTTTTCAAGTTTGTCTCTAACAAAGAGAAGATCAATTTCCACATGCTTGCATCTATAATGATATACTGGATGAGCAGTTCTCCTCTTGAGTGTTGTCGACTCTTTCAAGAGAGTCGGCGAGGGAATGACTCTTTACAGTGTTTGCGATCTCCTAGTTTTCCAACAGTCGCATGCGCACTTCTGCTCTCAGCCACTCGTAGAACCTGGCGATGAACTCCTCCGCCTTCTCGTCTAGCTGCTCCCCGTCGTTCTCGTCATCCTCCGACGGGTGGTTGCTCGACATTACGACCGTCTCTCCGTTGTCGATGAAATCGATTGCATCCNGCTTCAGTTCAAGAGAACTAAGCATTTTAAGGTAAGATTTGACAGACGATTACAACTCTTGTTTTGGTTTTTTCCTGATCATTAAAAAAGTTAGAGCATTGGAGCTTTTATTCAAAGACAAAAGTTGACTAATATATGTTCAGGTTAAAAAATTAGGTAATGTTAGTTCCATTTTTCATTAGAAACAGCACAAAATATGGATTGCTGACACATTCATACTGCCTTTATCCTTTTTTAACCGCCATTATTTTTCATCTGTGACAGCACAAAAGTAGTCCGGCATCCTTTTTGAACCTACAAACTTAGAAGTTCGAGTATTTGTATGTAAGTTTTCTTAACTTGTGCTTTATTTGAGTGAATAGAGTTGGCGAACAACGTCCCACAAGGATGTCATAGACACAAATAATGAGAGATATAGTGCTATCACTAAGGTAGCAAATTATTCAAACTTGAAATCTATAATAAAAAACTCTTGTCTTGATGCACCAGATTACAAGAATTTCACCTAAACATAGCGCTAACAGTATACGTTCCAAAGTCCAAGTCTTCATATTCAATTTTTTCTAATTTAAAATTGTGCTATATTTGTGAGAGTAGAATTGTTGGAAAGATCACTCATATCTGCCACTGCTTGAAAACTTGGATATGAAATGCTAGAACTAAAAACTGGGGCCTCTATATAAACGTAAAGAACATGTCTCTTGATGTATTTGATAATAAACATGGAAATTATGTATATATATATACATATATATAATATATATATATATATATAAATAAATAAATAAATAAATAAATATATATATATATTTACATCAGACGCTGCCACGGGTGGCCGAAGGTCCGGCAGGAGCCTGGCCCCACATAAAATTTTTACATGTATTTTTAAAAAACTTTCAATTAAAATGTAAATTGCTCTTTTAGTTCGTGCATGAATTGGTTCGAGTAATGGAAGACATTATCCAACTCAATGAAAGTGTACATATTCAAACCCAGTCTGTACGTTCTAGGCTTATGGATTTGCATTCATTACGGCAGGAGCAAAACAAAGGCAGGACAATATAAGTGTTGCCTTGCAGGGAATTGCACTAAATTGAAGTACATTCGGGTCGTTGAGAAGGAACATTGCCTGACAAAAGAGGGGCATGTCACGATCTAACTAGGAAAAACCTCCAACTTAATTTTAGAATATTCACTAAAATACTGTTAATTGAAGTTCATATGTAAATGAGCGTGCAAAGTGAGCATTAATATATTAAGAATTTCCTCATTATTTTGCTGATGAATTTAAAAATTTTCTGAGGGACAGCAAAATACATTAGAGTTCCTTCAGAAAAAGATGGAGAATATAATCTTGTGGTGCCACAAAGTTGAGGACACAATTAACCTAGCTCTTCCATTTTGAGAAAGGACAGAATACATTAGAATTCCCTTATAAAAAGACTTCGAAAACATATTCCACTGTATGGATGTCAATATATCTGATTTGTATTGGATATCCGACTGAACCGCTCTGAAAAAAAAAATCGGATATGAAAAAAAAATGGACATACCATTAAGAAATGGGATCATATTCAGATTTAAGAAATGACATCTGATCAGATTCGGATATAATCGGAGTGAGTTTTAAATAAATATCATAGATCCAACGGTTTACAGTTTGAAAATCAACAGATTCGGTTCAATGTTTGGATTTGAATTCTGATTCAGATATGAATATAAAAATCGGACCCAGATTGTGGGATCAAATTTCTCATTCTGATTCAAAGGACTATTCTTTGTTTGTATTATAATCCAAATGTGGGTCTAAATACATGAATATGTAAGAAAGGATGTATGTTTAAAGGTATAATTGACATCCCTATTCCAACGCAAAGCATTTAGAAGAACTGACTTTTTGAATTAAGAAGAAACTTACAATTAAGTGCCACCTTGAAATTCTAAAAGAGAAAAACTTCCCAAGTGTAAAAGAAGTCCTTATACTTACTCTGTTCCAACAATTATTTTGGTGTTTACTTGAGTCTGATTGCCATTGATGATCCTCGTCATCCCAAAATCTGAAATTTTGATGTTCATCTGATCATCCACAAAAACAGTGGCTGCTTTGAGATCCCGGTGGATGATGCTGAGCGCGGAATCATGATGAAGATAAACCGTGCCCTTGCAATCTCAACGACACCCACCACCACCCCCCATAATTAACTTAAATGACCCTTTCTCTCTATCTCTCTCTCTTGTTAGGAACAATACACAAAATACTCCGCTCACACTCTCAAGAGGAGGTTATAAGCAACAAGGAAGAAGACAACGATTTACGTGGTTTGGAGCAATGACCTCCTACGTCCATGGTCGCACAGATCTCTTGTATTCTCTCTCTCTGAAGAACACACACAGAACAACACTCACAAGCGGCGGCCCTCCTCTCAACATAAGGATTAGGGCAAAACCCGCATTTGTACAAAAGACATATATGCCCTTACATATAGGAAAAAATTTCGCGACAGTGGCACATGAGTGTCCAGCATGGATCAAGTTTCATACACCAACATCTCTCTCTCTCTCGCAATCTATATATATATATATATATATATATATATATATATATATATATATATATATATATATATATATATATATATTGACACACACACACACCCTTTACCGAGACTAAAGTTGTTGTGTGGCTGTTGGTTTACAACAACAAGGGTTCCTCTTGTTGAAATTCTTGGCAATTTACTGTGGTGATTATGCTAGAGATTGAGTGACT
>JAANDH010001018.1:113313-177505 GCA_011799765.1 Nymphaea thermarum
TTATTTTGGTGTTATGTCTTGATAGCCATATATAACCAACGAGGGCACGTGTGGCATATTTGGCAAACCAATCTTTTTCATAATAATATTGAAACCTTAAATTGTCATTCTTGTTACCGATGCGTCGAAACAAGAGCCTTTTTACTTATATGTATAATGTTGCCTAAAATGTTATTTTCTTGTATCTTTGCTGCTCACGTATACTTCTTCTTTAAATTTGATTGTTGAAGGATGAATTGCTACCGAGCATGCTAGCAGTGATCTCAAGGCCTGTCAACCACAGGCTTGCGAGTATATGGAAGTTGATGAAAGCTTTTTTTTTTTTTAACTTTTATGTCATATGATATGTGGTTCATGGCTTCTTCTTAATAGGTGTTTCTTGTTTTGTGATTCTAGTTGTAACCGATATGTGTTTATTCTTTTGTGATTCAAGTTGTGTACTTTCTTGCTATTAGATTTGAGTTTAAATTTTACTTTTCACTGTGAGGCTTTAAGCTGTCATATGCCGTATGTTTTTCACTTTGAGGCTCTAAGCTGTTGCGCGCCATATGGTTCATGGATTTCATTTTCTATGCATTTTATCCTTGTGAATCGTTATGCACCTCTTTCTTAGTTATTACATTTCTTTATGGATGACTTTTAGTAAACGGCTACAATCTTATTAAATTGGTATTGTCTTGTATTTCTTGCTAAAAGTTTATTTAGTCCATGTGTGTTAGGTTGGAAATGTTATTGAGTTGGGATGACAGTTCAATTTTTAGCAGCACCGAGGTTTGCAACAAAAACTTGATGCTTTTTATAGCCGTTTGTAGCCCACAATAATAAACAGTTTCAAGCATAACTATTCATCTCATCTTTGGTAGGGATGTAAATATATCTAATTTGGATCAGACATTCAACCATATTGTTTTTAAAAAACCCGGCCGGGAAATGGCCAAGCAGCCTTGGCCCCTGCCCATTCTTCGGCATGCACTTGAACGTCCTGATCTCGTCCTCACGATCGAAGAAGACATCATCGCCCTCGCCGTAAATTCTTCTATGTACCACCTCCTTCTTCGACACCCAAAGACACTGGAACACCTCGTGTTCCACCTGCAACTTCTTATCATCAACCACATCTTCCCACTGAGATGCCAACGTGTGCAGTTATCTTCTGCACTTCCTTAGGAAGGCAGAACTCTGTTTCTGTCTCTCTTTCTTTCTCAATGGCCACCATACTCCCGACCAAAATTCACTCAAGAGAGCTCCCCAACAAACTTCTAAACAGGGAAAGATTTTTCTACAAATCTGAAAAGATTTTGAGTGCTTCTTTTAGAGACAGCATCTTTTGGTTGGTTACTTGAACAAGAGAAAGATGAGATAGATAAGAATTCCCAGTTAGCCAGAATGCTAATATCACAAGAAAGATACATTGTGCATCATAATCATTTTAGAAGCACTACCACTGCCTCGGATGGTACATTCATCAAAAAGTAAAGTTATTGGACCAATTTGATTTGAATTTGTAGATTCAAACTGATTTTACTCCATTTTTTCCGATAAGAAAAAGTTCTGGAGAGGGCATCCATTGTTTTATACGTACACAACATAATGTTGTCTATTTACATCTGATTTGTGAGTCATAATCATCATTTGGATTGTGCTTACGTTCCCCAACAGCCATACCAATACCTTCAAGCAAGCGCCTTGTCGGAAGGCTTTCTCTCCTTATTCAAACACCCCCACTCCCTTCTCCTCCTCGGTTCTCTCTCTCTCGTGAATATGGCCTTCTCTTTCCTCGCCTTCGAATCCATAGTCGTCCCCTTGCTTGCGTTCCTTGTGTTCTTGATTGCTCTACTGAAGCTATCAGCTAGAGATGCCAAAAAGTTGCCTCCTGGCAGACAGGCGTGGCCTCTCGTGAGGGAGAATATTGGCTTCTTGTCAGCCCGTCGGCATGGTGTTCTCCATTTTTTTCAGCCAAGGATCAAGGTGAGCCAGCCGGAAGAATTCATTGAGTCCATAGAGCCCATGAATAAAACTTTCTGATGTATCCCTTTTGCCGCCTTCGCTTGCGGGTACGGGAGGATCTTCACCACTCACCTATTCGGCAAGTGCAGCGTCGTCTCGGCCTATCCCAACTTCAACAAGTGGGTTCTTCAGAACGAGGGAAGACTTTTCACGGCCAAGTACCCCATGGGCTTGAGCGCGATCATCGGGAAATATGGGATGCTGTCCATCCACGGCGACCTCCAAAGGAAGCTCCACGGCGTCGCTGTCAGGCTGCTTAGCATGGACAAGCTGAAGGCCCATTTTCTAGCAGAGGTGGACTCCATGATCCATTCCCGAATAAACCAGTGGATTGGAAATGACATTCTCCTTCAAGACGAGTGGCGAAAGGTTCGACTTCTTTGTCCCTCTCCTCCTCTCTTCTGTTCCCTCTGTCTTTGGCCTACCATATCGTCTCTGTCAACGTAATTTTTTTAAAATGTTGGCTTCGTTTCCTTCGGCGTGTCCGAGCCTTTTCATTTATGCTAACTGTACGTTCCATAATATGCATGCCGTGGATCGCACACGGTTGCACCATCATGGTCTATGGAGACCAGGCGTGGTGATCGGAGTCGATCTTAGTCAGGTGACTGACATTAATGTCAGAACACCAGAAAATGGTGAAATGAAATCACCACCGGCGACTATGTTGGTCTTCATTATGACAGTATCCATACCATTCACTGAAACCCTCAAAAAATAGTAGGAAGTTGAGATTCTGGTAAACGAGAAACAAGTCTCTCCAACATTATGCTTTTCTGGGGAAGTGTCAAGCTTTTTCTTTGGAAACTTAATATTGAGAATTCTAGGTTCCCTTTCTAGCTAGACGTTTTAGATACCATTGATAAAGTCGTCATCCGAGCATTCCCGGTTCCGCTTGTTTGGCAAGCAAGGGGACAACTCATCGACAATCAAGACATCGTTCAGTTCACCTGCATTGTCAAAGAGATCTGGCAGCAAATTGAACGGCAAATCCTCGTCGTCATTACCGTCGTCGGGACTAATATCGACAATCACAGGCGACGAATCCATTCCACTTCAACGCCCTCAAAGTAGATAACTAGCGGCTGGGATTCAAACGTTCTCATCAATCCCCCAGCAATCTGGCTGGACACGCAAAAATTCTACATGAAATCCCTAATAATCGAGTTGGCACTGAAAAGATCGAAATGGGCACCCAATAATCTGGCGGAGGACGTGAACTCGAAGAAGAACATCGCATATTTGGGAGCAGAACAGCGGTTCACTGGAGGAAGATAAAAACCACGAACGGAAAAGGGGGAAATTGGACGTTAACATTTCCGACGATCAACCGGATTCAACCAGTTCTGAAATAAAGATATTATCCAACAAAGATCCCAGACATGCTTCCTTCGGAGGAAATAGGATTAAGAAGTAAAACTCTGAGAATCATTTTCTTTCACCGGTTTTACTCAAAACCCTAAGCTCAAAGTTAATGAAAAGGAAGAGGAAATTTGAAATGGTGAAACGGACAACTGGACGCCTCTGTTTTCTTCCCTTAAAAAGCTTGGGCCCGAATCGATTCTAAGCTCTATTTTCCTTCTGTTTTGGAGGTTTCCTGCATTTTGTAGAGAAGAACAATACTTTCCATTGTGGGTGATGCGTCATAAAAAAGACTGCCATTAAAGTTTTTATACCAAGTAAGACTGCAAATTACTCTGTTCTTTAACTTCTTTTTCAGAAAACAAGATGAAAAGATTGGGAAAATCCATCANTGATGGATTTTCCCAATCTTTTCATCTTGTTTTCTGAAAAAGAAGTTAAAGAACAGAGTAATTTGCAGTCTTACTTGGTATAAAAACTTTAATGGCAGTCTTTTTTATGACGCATCACCCACAATGGAAAGTATTGTTCTTCTCTACAAAATGCAGGAAACCTCCAAAACAGAAGGAAAATAGAGCTTAGAATCGATTCAGGCCCAAGCTTTTTAGGGGAAAAAAACAGAGGCGTCGAGTTGTCCGTTTCACCATTTCAAATTTCCTCTTCCTTTTCATTAACTTTGAGCTTAGGGTTTTGAGTAAAACCGGTGAAAGAAAATGGTTCTCAGAGTTTTACTTTTTAATCCTATTTCCTCCGATTCCTCCGAAGGAAGCATGTCTGGGATCTTTGTTGGATAATATCTTTATTCCAGAAGTGGATGGATCCGATTGATCGTCGGAAATGTTAACGTCCAATTTCTCCCTTTTCCGTTCGTGGTTTTTCTCTTCCTCCAGTGAACCGCTGTTCTGCTCCTAAATAAGCGATGTTCTTCTTCGAGTTCGCGTCCTCTGCCAGATTATTGGGTAGCCATTTCGAACTTTTCAGTGCCAACTCGATTACTAGGGATTTCATGTAGAATTTTTGCGTGTCCAGCCAGATTTCTGGGGGACCGTCTGAGAACGTTTGAATCCCAGCCGCTAGTTTTCTAGTTTGAGGGCACTGAAGTGGAATGGATTCATCGCCTGTGATTGTCGATATTAGTTCCGACGACGGTAATGACGACGAGGATTCGCCGTTCAATTTGCTACCAGATCTCTTTGACAAGGCGGGTGAACTGAACGATGTCTATATTGTCGATGAGTTGTCCCCTTGCTTGCAAAACAAGCGGAACCGGGAATGCTCGGATGACGACTTTATCATTGGTATCTAAAACGTCTAGCTAGAAAGGAAACCTAGACTTCTCAATATTAAGTTTCCAAAGAAAAAGCTTGCCACTTCCCCAGAAAAGCATAATGTTGGAGAGACTTGTTTCTCGTTTACTTGAAAAGGAAACAAACTTCTCAAAGAATCAATTTCCGTTTCATAGACTACCTCCTAAGTCGTTTTCTCTGTTTTTCTACAAGGTAATTCTTCGTTAAGTTTTTACCTTTACCTTTTTCAATTTTTACCTGTCAATCTCAACTTCCTACTACTTTTTGAGGGTTTCAGTGAATGGTATGGATACTGTCATAATGAAGACCAACATAGTCGCCGGTGGTGATTTCATTTCACCATTTTCTGGTGTTCTGACATTAATGTCAGTCACCTGACTAAGATCGACTCCAATCACCACGCCTGGTCTCCATAGACCATGATGGTGCAACCGTGTGCGAGCCAGGACATGCATATTATGGCACGTACAGTTAGCAGTAAATGAAAAGGCTGTGAGACGCCGAAGGAAACGAAGCCAACATTTTAAAAAGATTACGTTGACGCAGATGATATGGTAGGCCAAAGACAGGAGGGAACAAAAGAGAGGAGGAGAGGGACAAAGAAGTCGAACCTTTCGGCACTCGTCTTGAAGGAGAATGTCATTTCCAATCCACTGGTTTACTCAGGAACGGATCATGGAGTCAACCTCTTCTAGAAAATGGGCCTTCAGCTTGTCCATGCTAAGCAGTCTGACAGCGATGCCGTGGGCCTTCCGGTGGAGGTCGCCGTGGATGTACAACATCCCATATTTCCCGATGATCGCGCTCAAGCCCTTGGGGTACTTGGCCGTGAAAAGTCTTCCCTCGTTCTAAAGAACCCACTTGTTGAAGTTGGCATGGGCCGAGAAGACGGTTCGCTTGCCGAATAAGTGAGTGGTGAAGATCCTCCCGTAAAGCGAAGGCGGCAAAAGGGATACATCAGAAAGTTTTATTCATTGGCTCTATGGACTCAATGAATTCTTCCAGCTGGCTCACCTTGAGATCCTTTGCTGAAAAAATTGGAGAACACCATGCCGACGGGCTGACAAGAAGCCAATATTCTCCCTCACGACAGGCCACCCCTGTCTGCCAGGAGGCAACTTTGTGGCATCTCTAGCTGATAGCTTCAGAAGAGCAATGAAGAACACAAGGAACACAAGAAAGAGGACGAGTATGGATTCGAAGGCGAGGAAAGAGAAGTCCATATTCACGAGAGAGAGAGAGAGAACTGAGGAGGAGAAGGGAGCGGGGGTGTTTGAATGAAGGAGAGAAAGCCTTCCGACAAGGCACTTGCTTGAAGGTATTGGTATCATGGTATGTTTGTTGGGGAACATAAGCACAATCCAAATGACGATTATGACTCACAAATCACACGTAAATAGACAACATTATGTTGTGTACGTATAAAACAAACTACCTTTTCTGCCACGTGGGTGGAAAAGGGCTGCACTCTCCAGAACTTTTTCTTAACGGAAAAACTGGAGTAAAATCAGTTGGAATCTACCGATTCAAATCAAATTGGTCCAATAACTTTACTTTTTGATGAATGTAAAAGAATTCAAAACAGGGGGAGAGAGATCAGAACACGAAAACAATGCAAGGGGAGTTAGGTGCTTCGATAGCTTCCTTTACTATTTTATACATCTATTGTAGCCGTTTGAGAGTTCAATGTTCCATTCAATGTTTAACTTTTCTTTCTTTTCATAATCTTCTTCAATAGGAAATTTCTCCTTCGCACTATGCCCTGTTTCTTTATTTATCTGTGTCCCATTTTTATCAACTACATCACCTTCTAATCTTGAGAGATCCGTAGGACTGGTTGCTCTATTTTCGTTAACACCCCTCATCAAGCTCGTCACGTCTTCATCAGGATTGAGATTGAACTTAATGACTTTCAGTTTCACCATTGTTGCTCCATGGGATTGCTTTAACAATGGTTTTGTCATGATGTCAGCAATCTGTTCCTTGGTCGAAATATACTTGATGAGCAGTTCTCCTTTTTCAAGTTTGTCTCTAACAAAGAGAAGATCAATTTCCACATGCTTTCATCTATAATAATATACTGGATGTGATGCTAGATGGGCGGCTCCAATGTTATCACACCAAAGAATGGGTTGTTGTGATGATTTTTCTCCGAGTTCTTGGAATAGAAATTGGATCCAAATAATTTCGGTTGTTGCATTGGCGTTGCCTCTGTATTTCGCTTCGGTGCTTGAGCGAGAGACCACATTTAGCTTCTTAGAACTCCAGGATATAAGGTTTTCTCCAAGGAAGATTGGATAACCACTAGTGGATTTTCTATCATCTGGGCATCCGGCCCAATCTGCATGAGTGTATGCTGAAATGTCTATTTTCGTACATGGCTTTAGACATAATCCATAATCAAAGGTATGCTTTAGATACCTTAATATTCGTTTTACGGCAACCCAATGGATGTTATGCATATACTAGCAAACTTTGTTCAATGCAAATGATATGTCTGGTCTTGTCATCGTAGCATATTGTAAGGCTCCAACTATGCTTCTAAATAGGCTTGGGTCATGGAAGGAGAACACTGAATGTGCTGTCAAAGTCGGTAAAGTAGCCATGGGTGTAGAAATTGGTTTGGCTCCTACCATATTTGTTTACTTGAGTAGCTCCAAAATGTACTTCTGCTGAGATAAAATCAAGCCTTGAGGTATATTTTTTACTTTGATGCCCAAGAAGAAGTGTAAATTCCCTAGATCTTTGATTGTGAATACTGATTTGAAAGCTGCAATAAGTTTTTGAATGTGCGAATTTGAGCTCCCCGTCAATATGATGTGTCAACATAAATGAGGATGTATATGACCACATTTGGTTCTTTGTAGATGAATATCGAAGTATCTGTTTTGGCTCCTTGAAATCCCATCTTGTGAAAAAAGGTACTTAGACGTGAAAACCAAGTTCTCGGGGCTTGCTTTAAGCCATAGAGTGCTTTTTGCAACTTGCAAACATGAGTAGGATAATTTTCATCCTCAAATCTGGGCGATTGAGACATGTAGAACTCTTCCTCTAACGTTCCATGGAGAAAGCATTTTGGACATCCAGCTGATTGATTTTCCACCTGTGACTCAAAACAATAGTGAGTATCATTCTAATGGTTGTGGGTTTGACTACTGGACTGAATGTTTCAGTGTAATCAATCCCTTCTTTTTTCCTATATCCCTTGGCAACAAGTCTAGCCTTGTACCTTTTTAGCGAACCATCAGCCTTTCTTTTGTCTTTAAACACTCATTTGCATCCCACAATATGTTTGGCACTAGAGGTAGGTACAAGACTCCAAGTTTGATTTTTAAGGAGAGCAAGGTACTCATTTTTCATAGCAACTTTCCAGTGGCTACTAGCGAGGGCTTCTTATAGAGTGTTGGGTTCAGACTCAATAGTCAAATTTGATGTTGTAGAGTGGACTAAGGGGCATTTAGTTGCTATATGGGTTTCATAACCTGCATATTTAGTATTGGGCTTCACTATGCCAGCTTGGAACAAAGTTGTCATACTATGGATTCTAGTAGGTTCAATGATGTGTTGGTCGTCCTGAGGTTGAACGGTATCTCGGTGTCTCTCATTTGGTCTTGGTCATGATGAATCAATGTTACGGGTAATAGGTTCTATGTTGGGATCGACATTTTCAGGTTGTACTTCGTCTTGGTATCTCTCATTTGAAAGTGGTTGGAACAAACTAACTTGATCAATATGGTTTGAGCGATCTTGACTTTGGTCTAGATTGGACATACCATGGTGTTCCTCAATATCACTACTATGGTCATTGGTGCCTCTAGAGTGATCGTCATTGGAAAAGAATGTGGGAAGATACTGTGGTGGCTGTTGGTCACTAGAAACGTGTTGCATATCAAGTTTTTCTTCCTTGAATGGAAAAGATGTTTCGTTAAAAACAACATGACGAGATGTGAAATTTTTCTTACATTTTAAATTCAAGCAGTGTTAACCCTTGTGTTGAGGGGCATATCCAAGAAATACACATCATTCAGATCTAAAGTCAAGTTTGTGATTTGCATAAGGTCTCAAATGAGGGTAACATTCACAACCGAAAACTTTGAGGAAATTGTAATATAGGGTTCTAAGAAATATTTTTCCAATGGTGAAAGATAATTGAGAACCTTGGTGGGCATGCAATTAATAAGATATACAGCAGAGTTGAAAACATAAGTCCAATAATTTTTTGGAATATTTGCTTTGACTAGTAAAGATAGACCAGTTTCAACAATGTGCCTATGTCGTCTTTCAACATTTCCATTCTGTTCGGGAGTGTGTGGGCAGTTTTTTCGGTGTTCTATGCCATTCTCGGATAAGAATGGTTGTAGATTTTGATACTCACCACCCCCATTAGAATGCAAATTTTTAATCTTGTGTCTTGTATGATTCTCAACTAGTGCTTTAAAAGATTTAAAAACAACCATAACATCGGATTTCAACTTGAGCAAATAAAACCATATACATCTAGAATATGCATCAACAAGAATAACATAATATCGATAACCATTTGTTCCCATGACCAGCACAGGTCCCCAGACATTAGAGTACACAATCTCAAGAGGTTTTTGTGCCTTATAAGACAGCTTGAAAAGGGAGTTTATGGCTTTTTGCCTTATGACGTGCTTCACACAAAGAAGAGGGAAATAAATTGTCATAGCATAAATCAAAGTTATTCAAAACACACCTAACTATAGTAAAGGCAGGATGGCCAAGCCTTTTGTGCCAAGTTTCCAATTTATGCTCTTTCGCTGCACATGGCCTCTTTATTTTTTGTTGCAAAACTAATTTTGTAGAGACCATTATGGCTGGTTCCTTGCTGCAGCACCTTCCCGGCTTGATCCTTAACATAACACACATTAGGGTGAAACTCAATATAAACATCATTATCTTTACGGAATTTTTGAACGGATAACAAGTTTCTAGTTATACTAGGAACATGCAATATATCATTTAAAAATAAATTTCTAGAAGGCATGGATGCACCAATTTGGAGTATGGGCAAACCTGTTCCATCGCCAACCTTTAGAGTATCTCTCCCTCCATAGTCCGAATGTATTGAAAGTTTGTTTATGTCATTGGTGACGTGGTGGGTTGCACCTGAATCGGGATACCAGTTGTCATGCCCAACTTGCTGATTTGAAGAATTTTCAGTGGCAGCATGAAACGCTTGAGGATTTGGGCCCTTGTTTACTAGATTCAGGTAGGTATAACAATTTTTTGCTACATGTCCAGTCTTCTCACAAAACTGACATACTGACCTTTCTCTGCCTTGAAAATTTTTGTTTTTGTAGTAATGCTTTCCTCGACCACAATAATTCTGTTGTCTCTCATTGTGCCCTTTGAAAACGTTGTTTACAGTAGGCAGAGTATCATCATCGTGGTCTTTTTCATTAGCCTCTTGCATAAGTAGAAGACCATAAAGTTCGTTCAGGCCAATGGATTCTTTTTGTGTCTCCATGCTTGTCTTAAAAGCAAGATATTCAGCTAGTAAACCTCTCAAAATATATAAAACTAAATCATCTTCATCCACGGGTTTGGATGCTATGGCCAATTGATGTGCTATAACTCTTATATTTTGAAAATGTGCATCCATTGACATGTTTCTCATTTTCAGTTCTTATCGTTGAGATTTCAACTGCATGACCCTAGACCGTGAATGAGCAGCATAGGAGTTTTTCAAAGCACTCCAAACTTCAGATGAAGTTTTCAGTCCAATGATTTGAGTATGAATATTTTCAGATAGTGACGACTTGATCCAACATAGTAAAATTTGATGTTGTCGCAGCCAATTGAGATAGTCATGGCTTATCTCTGTCATGCCAGGCTTGTATTTTTCTAGTGCAGGTTTTGTTCCATCAACAAGCCCCATCATGCGAAGGAATGCAAGCCCCATCGGGCAGTTTGGCATCATCATGTTTCTGAAAAGCAACGAAGGAATGCAAGTCCAAGTGTTTTGCCTTTCCATGCAGATCATTTAAAGAAAAAGCGTTGTCCAATATGCGAAGAACTTCTCAATAGCCAAAAGAAAGTTGCCAAGATGAAGTTAGCTGACGTAGAAACAACTAAAATCATCTGCCCAAATGAAAAGAATGAAAAAGATCTTGACCTTCGCTTTACTTCGGAATCCCACTCCCCGTTTGGATCTGCATTCTTCTCCTTCTTCGTTGTATAAGAAATCGGGAAAATCCTTCCAGATTCCAAAAAACGACGATTTCTGTCGTTCCCTTGTGACGACAATCCGTTCTCCCGCTTACTTCATGCGGTTTTGCCCCGTCAGATCGTGAAATCCTATCAAAGTTTTCTGAGTTACTTGTTTGGGTCTTTTCTCGTCGTGTTCTTCCTCTTCTTGTATAAAAGCAATGAAGAAAAGGGCTCACGATAAAGGGATCTATGGTTTTTTCTGTAGTTTATTGAAGGAAGGTGGAGATATTTTCTTCGTTAAAAAATTAGAGGTGGAATTGATGCCGATTTTGGCTGTAGAGTTGCTATAAGTAGGAATTTTTTAGTTCATGAAGTTCGTCGGGAGGGGTACCAGCAGTCGTGATCTTTTTCCCTCTTTGAATTTGGGTTGTGCTTTTTTTGTTTTCAGGCCTTATCTTTTTCTTCCATGTCTGTGGGGTTTTGTTTCGGGAGATCTATTTACAATTTTAGAGATTACCGGTGCTTCAATTCAATTGGCGTTTACTGGTTTTCTGTTTTCCATTTTTAATTTATCTAGAGATATTACTTAAAAGTAGGAGTTTATGTCGTTTGTGTTTTCTGTTTTCCTGAATTTTGGGGTTTTTTGAGTTCGTTACGTTTGGCTTTTCATTTTCTTCTGATTTTGTTGGGTTTCACCTCGAATTGGTGGGAATGCATTTTGTTCTAAATTTTAAGCCTTCTTATCTACGAGCATTTCTTGTCCCTCGGCAATAATTGTTATCCAAGAATTCTCAGTACTGGATTTTTTTTTGCCTTTTTCTTGTCTTTCTCGAGTGCACACTGTACCTTTCTTGTGATATTAGCATTCTGGATAACTGGGAATTCTTATCTATCTTATCTTTCTCTTGTCCAAGTAACCAACCAAAAGATCCTCTGTCTCTAAAAGATCAAAACGCCTTCCTATTAGCTGCAGAATTTGATCTTCAAAGTTTATAAACAAGCACTCAAAATCTTTTCAGTAGAAAAATCTTTTCCTGTATAGAAGTTTGTTGGGGAGCTCTCTTGAGTGAATTTTGGTCGGGAGTATGGTGGCCATTGAGAAAGAAAGAGAGACAGAAACAGAGTTCTGCCTTCCTAAGGAAGTGCAGAAGATACTGCACACGTTGGCATCTCAGTGGGAAGATGTGCTTGATGATAAGAAGTTGCAGGTGGTTCAGCTCGGGTGCCATGACCAACGAGGTGTTCCAGTGTCTTTGGGTGTCGAAGAAGGAGGAGAACACAGAAAGGTACTGGTTTGAATTTACGGTGAGGGCATCGATGTCTTCTTCGATTGTGAGGATAAGATCAGGACCTTCGAGTGCATGTCGAAGCATGGGCAGGGGCCAAGGCTGCTCGGCCATTTCCCGAACGGCCGGGTTGAGGAGTTTGTTCAAGCAACGGTATGCCATGATCTTCCTTCTGCAAATCTCTTTCACTGTTTGGAATCTGAAGTTTCTTTCTTTACTTTGTTCATTGATTTCATGGCTATGGTGGCAGTTTCAACTGTAAATAGTTTATTACCGGATTGTGGAAACAAATGGACCTCGACCACTGAAATCTTCTTCTCTTCTACTAATCATGACTCGAAGGTCTGTAGGTTCAAAAAGGATGCAGGAATTCATTTGTGCTGCATCTGTGCTTGAGCATCTTGCCCAAAAGGTTAGGTGATCAGTAGAAAATCTATAGTTTTCCAGTCTTTTTCATACTATAAGAATAGTTTTCATAGAAAAAAAAATTACACTGAAAAAGTACAAACCCTTCATATGCTTTCATTGTTTGAGATGAAAAAGGTTTTTTCATCAACAGGTGCTCTCTGTTAAATTTAGTGATTGTTATATCACAATCAACCATGTAAAACAGAGAATTACATGGTTCACCATAATAGCCTAGATCCACGAGAGAAGAGAGGAGATCTTCTATTTATCGTTGTAATTACAGGCTCAAGGTGGAAGGGGAGAAACGTTAAGGATAGAGCACAAAATATTAGGAAGAGATATCTCTGTCCAAGATCGTCGCAATCTCCTTCCAAGAATATCATTGTTGATTAACGTAATCTCCTCTCTAGAAGAATCCAG
The DNA here is from genome assembly GCA_011799765.1 of Nymphaea thermarum. Classification (NCBI taxonomy): domain Eukaryota; kingdom Viridiplantae; phylum Streptophyta; class Magnoliopsida; order Nymphaeales; family Nymphaeaceae; genus Nymphaea; species Nymphaea thermarum. The sequence continues at coordinate 126,278 of JAANDH010001018.1, forward strand.
CATAATCTCCTCTCTAGAATGTTCCAACAATCTCCCCCTCAAGTTGGTGCGCAGATAACAATCTGCCCCAACTTGTTAACAATATATGTATGTCGCTCCTTTCCAAGAGACTAGTAAGTATATCCGCCAATTGGTATTCGCTCTTGACATGTGGCGTTTGAATTGTTCTATCTTGAATTTTCTCTCTGATAAAGTGACAGTCTACTTCAATATGCTTTGTGCGTTCATGATGGACATGATTTGCTCCAACGTATATAGCTGCCATATTATCGCACATAAGTCTCATTGCCTCTTTTACTTCAATATTCATGTCTTTTAGAATAGCCTTTATCCATACCAATTCACAAGTACATGCCGTCATAGCTCTATACTCTGCTTCGGCACTTGATCAGGCTACAACTAATTGTTTCTTGCTTTTCCATGTAACTAAATTCCCACCAACAAACGTGCAAAAACCGGAAGTAGACTTTCTATCATTTGGATCAACAGCCCAATCAACATCAAAGTAGCCCACCACATCAATAGGCTGATCACGTTTCATTAGAATACCCTTTCCTGGGGAGCCCTTTAGGTATCTTAGTATTCTATTTGCAGCATCAACATGTGTGGATCTTGGCTTATGCATATACTGGCTTATAGTACTGACAGCATGAGTAATGTTTGGCCTGGTCACTGTCAAATATATAAGTTTACCAACAAGTTTCTGAAAACTCTAGATGTTCTTAACTTTTGTTCCTTCATCCTTTCTTAACTTGCAATTTTGTTCAAGTGGTGTGTCCGCAATTTTGACACCCAAGTGCTTTGTCTCCTTTAAATGATCTAAAGTATACTTTCTTTGACATAGAAACACGCCATTGTTTGAGTGAGCCACCTCTATACCCAATAAGTACCTCAACTTTTCAAGATCCTTGATCTCAAATTGTTTGTTGATGTAGTTTTTCACATGAATCATATGCTCTTCATTGTCACTTGTTATAATGATGTCATCTACATATACAAGTAGAATGGTTATTTTTGAATCTCGAATACATGTAAACATAGTATAATCTACAACACTTCTCTTGAAACCAATATTAATAAGAGCATCACTTAGCCGAGAGAACCATGCTCTTGGAGATTGTTTCAGACCATACAATTTTTTTTAAGTTTGCATGCGTACCCTTTTTCGTTGGATATTCCCTATGGTACTTCCGTGTAGACTTCCTCATCAAGTTTTCCATGTAGAAAAGCATTCTTAACATCTAGTTGTGTTAAGTTCCATCTCTTGTTTGAAGCCACAGAAATAAGAGTTTTAACTGTGTTCATCTTAGCAACATGAGCAAAAGTTTCATTGTAATCAATGCCTTCAGTTTGAGTAAAACCCTTTGCAACCAAGCGAGCCTTATACCGTTCTATGGTGCCATCAATGTGATACTTTATTTTATAAACCCACTTGCACCCCACATTTTCATTCCTTTCGGCAAAGGAACCAAATCCCAAATCTGATTTTTATCTAATGCTGAAAGTTCTTCCATCATGGCTTGTTTCCATTGTGGATGTTTGCTAGCCTCTTCATAGGTTTTGGGTTCTAGGTGAGTATAGGTATTTAAGATATAGGATCGATAGGGTTTTGACATGGTCTCGAATGTAAGATACTTGTCTATAGAGTGGTCATGGTTGGTTGATAGATATGTATAAAAATCACTAAGTCTAGATGGGGGTTTAGTAGGGTGAGTGGAACGTCGAAGAAGTTGATTATTTTGTTGACTAGTTTGGATAGGTTCAATGGTAAGATTGTTATTGTCATTTGGTAAAGATGGATCATTGGGTGAAGGTTGGTTTTCAATGGTAGATTTGGAGGCCGAAGTGTTAAAAACATCCACTAGAGGAAGGACAAGGCCATCATTGTATGGCATGATTCTATTTCCATGGACGTGTGTTTCCCCCTGATTTGGTTCCTCATAGAATGACTCATGTTCAAAGAATTTGACATCCTTGGTTACAAACAATTTTTTTGAAACTGGCTCGTAGCATTTGTATTTGTTCTTTTTGCTAGAATACCCCAAAAAAATACACTTCATTGCCTGTTTCTCAAGTTTATTTCGAAACTTTTCCTGGATATGAACAAAGCATTTACACCCAAACACTTTAAGATGTCGTATAGAAACAGGCCTTTGAAGAAGGATTTCCAAAGGAATTTCGTTTTCAACACTTGAGTTTGGTATTCGGTTGGCAAGATAACTTGACGTACCAATAGCATCAAACCAAAAATTTTGGGGAACATGCATATGTATCATGATAGATCTAGCAATATTTAGGAGCTGATGATTTTTTCTCTCTGCAACTCCATTTTGTTGTGGAGTGCTGGCACACGTGTACTAAGGTTGCATACCATTTTTCCTCACGAAATTGCGAAAGGAATTATTCACATATTCCCCTCCATTGTCAGACCTGAGATTTTTAATTTTGGTCTCATACTGAGTCAATACCATATAATAAAACTCTTCAAAAACAGCAGTCACTTCACTCTTATTTCTAATGAAGAAAATCTATGTCATACGAGCCTTATCATCAATGAATGACACATAGTACCTGTAACCATTATATGATTCCATAGGAGCATGTCCCCATACGTCTGAGTGAACTAACTCGAATATTTCGGTGGACCTTTCAGTGGAAGGATGAAACGGCAGCCTGGTAGACTTAGAGAACTTGCATGCATCACAAGAATGTTCTTATTGGGTGAGATGAGGGACCAAGGTCTTCAAGCTTTGATGAGCAATATGACCAAGTCAAGCATGCCATGTGAGGTACTCTTTATTCTTCGTGTTTGTATGAGTAAAAAAACTTACTCCATAGTTTTTCATCACATATAGACCATCTTGCTCTCGACCCTACCAATCACTTTCCTCGTCTGCAAGTCCTAAAAAATCACATCATTTGGAGAGAAAATAGCCACACAGTTATAAGCTTTAGTAGAGAACACTAGACATCTAATGACTTTTAAAAAACGTGGTTTTTTCAACCCCGGTGACACCTACAGTGGTACCATCAGCAGTAAACACTGATTTTTTATTTTCTTTGTCAAGATCAACCAACTTAAGGGAACCGTTGGTCATATGGTCAGTTGCCCCAGAATCAATAACCCATGAAGGACACTTTGTTTGAGTAAATAAAACATGATTATTACCTTCAGTAGATGATCCAACTGGTTGATTTGAGACGAGGTTGGTTTTTGAGAATTGCTGGAAAAAATTTTCTAAATCATCCTTTGTAACAAAGTGTGCAAGATCTGCTTGATTGGAAGAGGCCATCTTCTCGTTGATGGGTTTGCCGACAAGCTCCCAACACTTCTCATGAACATGACCAGTTTTCTTGAAAAAAGAACATCTCAACTTGCTATGATTTTGAGTATTTGCATTCATCTGGTTTCTATGCTCTGCCTTAGGCATGGGTTTGCCAGGTCGAGTGAAGTACGCCATTCCTTCCTGACTACCTTCACTAGTAAGGCACACCATTTGTTCATGATTTCATTCACTACTTGTGACATTTAACTTTTCTACGTGCGTCCTCCCTCTAGATAGCTTGACAAACTTCATTAAAGTTCGGTAGTGGCTTAGTCATGAGAATCTGACTTCTAAGGCTTTCGTAGTCGGATCCGAGTCCTACAAGAATTTTAAACACCTTATCTTCCTCGAATCTCTGCTTATAAACCTCCAGATCAGAAGTGGCTGATCAATATTGGAGCAACTCGTCATAGAGGCAACGTAACTGATTTAAGTGGAGATGAGTTTGTTTTCCTTCTTTCTGCAGATTTGCAATTTGAGTTGTATTTGATACACTCAAGCTAGATTGTTCTGCTGTCTGTACATCTCATGGCATAACCATGTCTTTTTCTGATTGCCATTCATTGAATTTGGGATCAGATGGAGGAGGAGCCGTGATTTTTCCATTGATATAGCCAATTTTTGATCATCTGCTCAAGAAAAATTGAATTGCCTTTGCCCAACCTTGATAATTTGTTTCATTCAAAAAAACAGTAGTGATCTTGATCGTACCTTGGTCATGGCTCCTGCTCTTGGAGCTGTTTGGTGCATCACCAAGATGAGTTGTCGCCATGGTGGGTATACTAAAAAATTATAATGTGCATGGTATTGATAGATCAAATGAACTACCGCTGCCTGCCATAAGAACAGCGTCGACGAGTCACCGGTACCACAACGCAATGGGACAACTTGTATTTAAAGAGGGAGAGGGAAAAAAAAAGGGAAACGCTCCTTTCCCCTTCTCTGTCAAATACCTTCAAACACAAAGCAGGTAGAGAAAAGTCTTCTCCTGCTTCATTTCCGCCTTCCTCTTCTAAACCACCAACCAACAAAAGGGAGAACAGCAACAAGAAAGAGACCTGGTGGCAGATTCGATGATGGCGAGAACAGGACCGAGGATGGCTGGAGCGAAGGTGAACCAATATAGCGGCCCTCGTCCGACCAAACGGAGAAATATAGTGGCACTCCAGGGGCTTTTCAGTGTGTGAGGAGGCAGGGAAGAGAAGAAAGCATCGTCGAGGTGTGCACAAAGATGAGACACCTATGGCTCTGGTGAGTAGTGGACATCTCTCACTCAATTGATCTGTTCCTCCTTTTGGAATATGACAAAAGGGGCTCTGCAACTGGGTGAGCGTGCAAAAAAACAGCATCGGCAAAAGCAATCCATCGAGTGAACAGAGCAGATTTGCAAGCACTGAGCAAATCTACTGGCGTTTCCTCCAATCAACATAAAAAAAATCTGAAATAATTCTACAATGTTCTGCAAACATCAAGGAACTGTTTGGCAGCTTGCTCGACATCTAGCTCCACCAGATTTGTTAACGCTGCCATGATATGTCGCCGTGAACAGAGTTCTTTCCTTGCCGTTGACAGAATAGGAACAAAGAACACTAAAAAGGGCTCTGATACCATGTTAAATTTAGTGATTGTTATATCACAATCAACCATGGAAAACAGAGAATTACGTGGTTCGGCATATTAACCTACATCCACGAGAGAAGATAGGAGATCTTCTTTTATTCAGAACTTTAATCAATCGGTGATACATGAGAGGTATTTATAGTTGTAATTATATGCTCAAGGTGGAAGGAGAGAAACGTTAGGGATAGAGCACAAAAATATTAGGAAGAGATATCTCTGTCCAAGATCGTCACAATCTCCTTCCAAGAATATCGTTGTTGATTAACGTAATCTCTTCTCTAAAAGATTCCAGCATATTCTCCTCTCTAGAAAGTTCCAACACTCTCTCACTCTATCTCTTTCTAAGAATCTCCTATGTCACATAAGAAAGGGAGTTTTTTTGGGTTCTCCAAATTCATACCTAAGTTATTGTCTACTGTTGAATTAACCTCTGTCTGCCTTATTATGATTAACAATTCTTTCTGACATTACTGCTATGCGGCTTAATTATCATATGCTTTTCTTCTCTTTTCAAGGGTGTCAATGTCACAGAAGAAAGATAATGGCGGTTTGAAAAGATTAAGTCAAGATGAATGTGTCAACAGTCCACATAGTCCATATTTTGTGCCATTTTCTTATGGAAAATGGAACTAACATTACCTAATTTTTTAACCTGAACACATATTAGTCAACTTGTGTATTAAACTAAAAGCTCCAAAGCTCTAATTTTTTTTAATGATCGGGTCATGTCAAATGAAAGGAAAAAAACAAAAGAAGAGATGTAATCATCTGTCAAATCATATCTTAAAATGCTTTGTCCTCTTGACCTGAAGCATTTGGACCCACAAAAAAAATTAGACAACGACCGTCATCGGGATGGATATTGCTAATTTAACATTCAAAGTAACGTGATTTGGCCAGTTAAGTACACTACGTAGTCAAAGCAAAAGTAAAAAAACTTGCATCATCGGTTTATACTAAAAATATTCTGTATGTTAAGGTTGCTTAGTAAAAATGAAAAGAAAAAACAAGGTTTGCCTAGTAAGCAAGAAATGTGAAGAATGCCAAGTTGAGGATTGCAACTCAAATGCCAATTCCCTCATTGTTTTTTTGTGTGTTTTCTTTCTTGAGTTTTTTCCTTTTAAGAGTTCTTACAGAGCACCAACTAGTTTTCCTGTTGGCTGTTTTTCTCGCCGTGGAAAACTAATGAATATCATTTTACAAAAGCATGTTTAATTTTTCAAAACATAAAGAAAACATGCTCGTCTTTGAAATGTTTTATATGTTCAGCGCATTAAAGCCTTCTTTTGTTTTGTCTCCATATGGTACAGTACAAAAGTGTATTGCCTGTATCATATGGTTGTCCGTATTACATGATATGGACGATACGTTCACGATACACATGCATATCATGTATTATAAGCATATCATACAGGTTTTCATATGATATGGGTCCGTACGGTGACATATACATAACACTCACTTAAAACTTGCATTGCATCATGCACAGTATAATTAGTCATCTGAACCTTTTGAAATTTTTTTTAGTATTTCAAAGTTTTTGGGATAAATATTTTAAGGAAAGCCTACGGATTGGACTTTATTTTTCATATCCTCATTGCTTCGACCCTTATCAGCTGATGCTCATTGTCTCGATCTGTGAGCCAATTTCCGATTGGCACAGGTCAACATGGAATTCTGAATTTTTTTTCTTTTTAGTTTTTAACTAATTGAAATCAATTTGTAGTTATTTTAAAACAACAAAAACAACTTGGAGCTGATATGCCAATTCACGATGCATGGTCGGATCCAGATCTAGAAAAGGCATGAATGCACCTTTCCAAATTCAGATTTCTGATTGATTTTGATCTAGTTCGGCTACAAGATCCGAAACACAAATCCATACAAAATGACAAATATCAAGCTTGGATACTATTTTCTTTATTTAAATTCGGTTTCTAGTGGTCATGAATTTTGAGTGTGGAATCTAACAAATTAGAAAAGATGGCCACCTCATTTTGAGTATGGAATGAATTCTACGACTTTTTTAGTGTATAGGGAAATTTTGGGTAAATTTGGTCCGTTGAATAACGGGAAAGTACTTTCGTTGCTGTATATTGAGACTCTCGAGCATATCCAAATACAGTGAATATCTTCACATTCTTTTACCCCGAAGTCACGAACAATGATGACTCTGAAGAGTCAAGGCTTCCACTGAAACTTGGAACTGTTCTTGGATCTCTCCCTGATTAATCTAAAATGTTTCCCATTTTGAGGCAATAAAAATATTGCTCTCTTACGTGGCTTATGCGAAAGAGAGCTGCACTTTAATTTTTTGTTCTGTGTCACAGAAATTGCCCTGCTTTTTTTGTGATCGGATGTAAGTTTTTGCCGGGAAAGCAAGATGAAAACATGGCTGGATCAGTGGGAGATGCTTAAGAAGTGGGAAGATTTCGAAGTTGGAAATCGCAGAAAGACCAAAGCGCTGCGTTCTTCCTTGATTGCCTCCCCCTGATTAGGGAAGGGTGAGATTGAGCTTTCGTTGGGAGAGTTTATCTAGTGATTCAAAGGTTTTGTGTTCTTTCTTATACCGAAACTTCTGGGTTTCACCTATGTAATAGACCGACCCGAATTTAGCTTCGATTTTTTGTTTATTCCGAGAGATTTGGGGCTTCATTCCAGTGGAAGGTGTTTTGTTGGATGGTTCTTGGAAGTTGGATGTGCATGAGTTGAAAAAAAGTGAGGGCTGATTTGGTTTTGGATTCGGCTTTCATGGGAGAATTTTGAGTTTCTTTTGGTAAAGAGGAATTTTTATTAGTTTGGGCAATTGGGTTTGCGTAAAACGAGCCAGGGATGCAAATTTCATGCAAGATTTGCATTTCCTCGGGGAACGTTTGGGTTCCTTCAGTGGGAAAAGTAGTTTGAATGGTTTGAATGATTTGGGTCGGCGTAAATTGAGGCATCGATGTCGAATTGCTTCTAGGATTTCCGCATCAAACCTGTTGAAGGAGACCTCCATAAATTTTATTTATCCAACAATGCCAAAAAAACAATATTTATAGGGGAACTAACAAAAATTGCTGCAACTTACACAAGAGAAAACATTGAACCTCAAACTAAGGGCAGGAAGGAAAGAGTATGCACATCTGGATTTTCGTTTGTGATGCAGAATAGTTGAACTTTGTTAGCCACAATTTGGGGAGCAGCTCTATTTCCCCCTCTACCTGCAATAAAAGAGCTAAGCCATAATTTCCATTTCCTATTGTTCGCACTGATGATAATGATGGAGCAACCATTGAAGTCAAAGTGAAGAAGCGTTCAAGCTAACATCTACGTCTCAGGGAAAGGAGATATCGATCTGCGACAGAAAGGATTTTCTACTTCAAAAACATCTTTGGCTCCATTTACCTTTACTGCAACCCAGCAAGCACCATTAGTTTTCCTAGATGCTATTTGGATGGTTCCATGGTTACGATGAGTGGTTAGACAATTGCCCGGAAGAATGCCAAAACTGGTCCAAAACTGCATTTCCAAAAGTTCCTCAAGCCGGCTACGAAGGAGGGCAGCAAAGCTGTTGACACAGTCCAACCATGTTTGCGAGCACATGAAGTCTACAGATCTGCTATCTCCCCCATAAAATCGCTTGTTTCTACACTTCCATATACTCCATATTACAGTTTGAAAACAAATCCTCCAACATCGAGTGACCCAACCTCTCTTGAAGCTACAGCTGTACCAGCGCTTCAATTCCTCGATGATATTGCTTCCTCCCACAATTTTCTTTCCAAATTTCTTAAAGACCAAATTCCATATTTTCCTAGCAAGACGGCATTCCAGCAACACATGCCCATTTGACTCCTCAGCAATAGTACAAATAGGACATCAATTTGCGAGGAAAAGTCCCATCTTCTTTTGTCTGTCTTGAGTAGGGAGACGACCATTTAAAACAATGTAAGTGAACCAACAGCCACAAGGATGAACATCTTTGTTTCAAATGAGTTCCCTTCAAGTTTCCTTAGGCCGCTTCTCTCTAATATCCTCCCAGGTATCTCTCACCTTAGCTTCGAGGGCAGGCCTCCCAACATAATGAAGAACACCCATACTACTTCCCAATTGAGGTTTGGGCATGTAAAGCCTACGAAGAACTGCGCCGAATTCAGGAACAAGGAAGAGATCAGATTCTACAATTTGTTGGATGGTCATTGTTCTAGATTCATGGAGGAATAAAAGTTCTTCTTCTAGGAGGGCATCAGCCAGAACATGACCTCCCCATTTACCATACCAATATCTTATCTCACCTCTGCCGATCTGCCACACAACGTTTCCCTTAACAGGATACTAGGACATAATGCAGTTCTTGAAAAACAAGGATTGTTTCGCTTTGGACTTAATAACTCATAAACTCCTAGGAGTAACATATTTCTTGTGGCAAAATTTGGCCCAATTTACTTCATGAGCACAGATGGAAAGGGACCATTTTACCTGGCATGCCTTAGACCATTCTTCGAGACATGGTAATCCCACACCTCCCTGTGAGGTTTACAAACTTGGTCTCAAGCAATAAGGTGCCTAGCTCTAGAGTTCTCATCTCCTTCCCATAAAAAATTGGCCATAGATGCAGCAAGTAGCCCAGACACCTTCTTAGGAAGAGGAAAGATTGACGTCCAGAAGCCAATAACACCGCTAAGGACGTGTTTGAGAAGGCATAGTCGGCCATCATATGAGAGGGTGGCTGACTTCCACAAAGAAAGCTGTTTTTCGACCTTGTTGATAAGTGGTTGACACCATTCATCCTTAAGTTTACCAGCGAACAAAGGCAGCCCAAGGTAAGACGTAGGGTGGTCTTCACAAGGCCACCTAAGAGTGGCACAAATCATGTCTTTCGCCTCAGCCAACACTGCATCAGAAAAGTAAATATTAGATTTTTGGGGGTTAACCTTCAGACCAGCATTAGTCACTAGGAGCCGCAATGTTTCTTGCACTTGCTCTATCGAAACCTGAGAAATGTCGCTGAAAAGAAGGACATCGTCTGCAAAGGCAAGAAACAGGGGAGCACGACCCACACGAGGTATGAGGGGAGGCCTAAACAATTGGTGTGCCATCCTCCCAAAGATAGCCCTGCTAAAAATTTCCATAATGACAATGAAGGGATAAGGAGATAGTGGATCGCCCTAGTGAAGCCCACGAGCAAGATAAAAATACTCACCTTGAACCCCATTAACCAAGAGCAAAACAGAGGCAGAGGTGACACATGACATGATGCGTGTAACCCAAGCTTCTGAAAATCCCACCTTGAGCAGAGCATTTTCAAGGAATTTCCAATTAACCAAATCATATGCTTTAGACAAGTCAAGTTTTAAGTAGCAAGAAGGCCTCTTGGAGGGTTGCAACGAGTGAACAACTTCATGAGCAAAAATAATATTTTCTAATAGATCTGCCTGGGATAAATGCACACTGCTCCTTGCCAATAATCCTTGCGAGTATGTTTTTCATCTTATTGGCCAGTAATTTGGACATGAATTTATACAATGAATTGCAAAGAGCAATTGGGCGAAACTCAGTGACCCTTCTGGCGCTCTCATGTTTTAGAATAAGAGCTATCATAGACATGTTAATCTTCTTGACTAGCCTCCCTGAATTCATAAAGTTATGCATGACCTCAAAAATATCATCTGACACTATATTCCAATAAGATCTAAAGAAATAGGCAGTGAAACCATCTGGCCCCAGAGCACTGTCTGGGTCAGATTTGAAGACCACCTGTTTCACTTCCTCTCTGGTGACTGGTTTAAACAAATTTTGGTTTTTTGTCTCTAACATGACCTCTCCATCCCATAAACCTGGAAGGATCTCACCTGAGCCATTTGTAGTGCCAAGAAGATTAGAAAAATAGTTGAAACATATTTGTTGAATCATATCTTGGTCCTCATACTCCAAGCCACCTTTTTCCATTGTGAGGATTTGGTTTTTGACACAATGCCCCTTCACCGCTCTTTGGACAAAGGCCGTATTACCGTCCCCCTCTCGGAGCCATTTAATCCTAGCCTTTTGTCTCCATTGACTTTCTTCTTCCAAGAGTGCAGTCGACAACTCTTGCCTAAGCAGCATTTCGACCGGAGCTGCGGAACTATCCCCCGCATCACATCTGATTTGGGTGTCCTCAAGCGACTGCTTTAGGCCATTGATGCAAAGAGCAACGTCCCCAACCTGGTGTTTGTACCATCTAGACAAATCTTTCCTTATTCGTTCAATTTGCGAGATAACCCTAATTTGGGGTGCAGCCCAGATCACGACGGGACCAAGCTTCAGCCACTACCCTGTGGCTCTCAGGTAGCCGAGCCCAACTACTAAAAAACCTAAAAAGTCTAGGGCGAGTGTGGTTGATATCAGAGAAGGATGACGAGAAGACAAGAGGCGAATGATCAGAAGAAGAACGAATCACCATTTTAAGTTGATTTCTCCTTGACCATTACTGATGCCATGCTGAGTTCAACAGACACCAATCCAACCAACAGAAGATGGTTTCTCTATTTCTGTTGTTATTAGTCCAAGTGAAGGTCCTCTTAAGATCTACCAGAGGATTAAAGCTATTGCTCACTAGGAAGGAGGCAAAATTGTTGCAGGAATAGAGTGAGGGACTATTGCCAGTTTTATCTTGTGGGCCCAACATGCAATTAAAATCACCCATCAACAAAGTAGGTTCCTGAAGATGTTGAAGCAGAGAGCAAAGTTTCTGAAATTCCACCTGCCTAGCATATGGGTATGTGGGAAGATAGATTCCTCCCACATACAAAGTAGTACTCGGAGCCTCTCCTAGAACATTTTAAGAAAATCCAACAATGATCTATCACCACAACTTGAGCTTTTAGCCTTGGTGGATCCCATGCACAGAGCATACGGGCAACCCCAGAGGACAAGTGAGAATTGGAAACTATACAGTAATTCTTCATAACAAGCTGCCATTGTTGGAGCGTGTTTGGTAGAGAGCATTGTGTCGATTAAGCAAAACCGACCAGGGAAGAAATCTTTTAGGAGAGATGAGAGCTCTAGGTTAGCCTCCCGTCTAACCAACCCTTTTACATTCCATGACATAAATTCATGGAATAGAATCTGATATGGGCATCTCACCCTCCTTGGTCTCCCCCATAGGGCCCTCTAGAGGCTGAACCTGGGGGTTGAGGACAAAATTCAGCAAAAAGTTTCCATAGCAAGTTCTTTTACGTTTGCTGCCCACTCCTTCGAGGTCATCATGCAGGAGAAGATTAAAATTAGATGTGTCCTTTACGATGTTCCAACCTTTGCTCCCCCTACTTCCCCTCCTTTGGCTTATGTGTCTAGCATCGCGACTTAATGCTCGTGACGAGGATCCCTCTATTGCACATAGATTGCTCGAAGAACTTGCAATTCCATCTTGCCCCGGTTGACTAGGTGAAGAAAAGGAAAACCCTGGAGAGACATCATAAGGGGTGTCCGGCACATCAGGAGGCTTCGAGGTGAAAGGATTAGGGAGGTGCTCAGTGGATACCTTAATGTTGTTTTGATCTTTCACTGAGTTAGACGATTTGTTTTTGCCCCTTTTTCCTCTGGCTGCACGAAGAGGGGTAGAACCTTCCTGCTCTAACTTCTGAGAAAACTTCTCTGGCCACTCCTTGGTTTTGTCATGAGGGCCATGACCCTCTTTTGTGACACGCTTGATGACCCTTTTCCTCTATTGAGAGAAATTCTAGTGACCATGTGCCCAGCCTCCGAAGTTCTAGAGTCATCTTTCACTTTTGAGTTAAGGATTTTAGGGCATTTCTCCGGTGGATGAGAGTTCACACCACACATACGGCAAAAATGGAGGCGACCTACATAAACAGTTGCTTGTGTGAGGATATGGCCATCCCAAGTCAATCTCCACCTCTGGCGGGAGTTCAGATTGTATGGGAAGATCCAATAGAATGCGAGCAAAATTAGTGCGGGACATTTGAACTATAGGAGTGTCTGCCTCTAGGAAGTCACCTTGTAGTCCTGTTGCCACTGCTTTGAATATTCAACCATTCCAAAAATATGGTGGAAGACCTGGCAGCCTCACCCACAAAAGAGCGGTAGTACTAGGATTAATCTCAAGTGGTTGTCCAGGGCTCCATCTGGCAGCCACCAGAACCCTACCACCCACTTTCCAAGCTTGTTTTTTCAATACCAATTTAAGTTCTTCTTCGCTAGTCACTCGAATCAGAAAATCCCCTTTATTGAGAAGGGAGATTTGAGGAGATATTCTCTCCATCCATTGCGTAAGCAAGCCAGAGACGAGCTTAGAAATGTTCCCACTAACTTTAGAGGTTGAACCCATGAAACAACAAACTGCCGACCATTGGAAGGGTTTCGTCATGCTTAGGAGGTCTTCCTAAGTCACTACTATTCTTGGCCGACCCTTACCGAGAATAACTTTTAAGGGAAGCAGATCCTCTTCACCGGCAGAACCACACCCAACAACACGGTCCGCCCAAGATGGAGGCTGAGGAAGCCCTCTTCTGCCCACACTACCAAACGGCATTGGATCACCCACTGCACCCAACCGCACTGGAACACCCACTGTCTCACCCTCGCTAGTCTTTCCCTCTTCACAACAAGCATTCCCTTCAGAAGATTTCCCGTACCCAATAGCAGAGACCGCTTCTCCTCCAATCGTCTGCCCCTCTGATTCCCCATTTCTAGAGGAGGGCAGAGACCGCTCCTCTGTCTCTCACTCGCCTCCCACCCAAACCTCCTCCTCAACTTGCTGCACAAAAACATCCATATCTTTAATAGGTAAAGGGAAAGGAAGAGAAGACTTACCTTGAATGCAGCTGGAGTCCCCAATCGGCAGAGGCTCCTCCTCCATCAGTGCAACACCGATCAGTGCAGGCACCACCCCCTGCTCCATCTCCATCTCTGGAAGCCCACCGCTGGGGGAAGACCCCGACACAGCCTCCACGCTCCTCCTCCTCCTCACGCTCGCTCCTGGACGAGTTTGACGTCTTCTTTGGAGAAATTCTTGATCTACTCGATGAGCCGGTTGGTTTCTTCCAACATGGTAGCTAATTGCAGAGAAGCGGAGCATTCCCTTCCCAAGGAAGCGCAGAAGCTCCTTCAATCATTGGCAGCAGGATGGGAAGATATCATTGACGAGAAGGAACTGAAGGTGGTCCACCTCAAAGGAACAATGACCAACGAGGTTTACCAGTGTCATTGGCTGACGAAGAAGGGCGCGTCGTCCAGGAAGGTCCTGGTTAGGATATACGGCGAAGGAGTTGACGTCTTCTTCGATCGCAAGGATGAAATACGTACGTTTGAATGGATGTCAAGGCATGGGCAGGGGCCTCGACTTCTTGGTTGTTTCCCTAATGGCCGCATCGAGGAGTTTATTCATGCAAGGGTATTGCGAGAATCATAATTCTCTACTTCCTTTTAGACTATATCTCCTTCACCAAATTGATAAATTTATGCTAAATAAGTAAGCAACCAACCATTGACATCTATGATCTACGGTTTCTCACGTCTTAGTTTTTCATTCATTATTTCCCTTTTTCTGTGCAATTTTTAGATTATGAAATCTTGGTTGCTTCGGCTGATTGTCGGATTTCTTCATTTGACATACTTAGTATCTGAATTATGTCAACTTCTTCTCCTATAGTTATCCAAATTCTAGAGGCATTGAGCTAATTCAAGTTTAATGTTCTCCTTGATCTTGAATTATGGTGATAGATGTTAAATTTCGACAATCGTACTTCTTGTCGACCAATACAATTTATTTTATATATATATATACAGTAAATTCAATTTTTTAAGGTTTGTCTTCCATCTGTTTTTTTATAATGGTGCATGCAGGTAATGCAATTTTATATAATTCTTTTTATTTCTTCTTGTGGATATTGTTACAGACACTTTCAGCGGCAGATCTGCATGACCAGAGATATCTGCATTGATAGCAGCTAAATTGAGAGAATTTCATGACCTTGACATGCCGTTGCCAAAAAACCCACTCCTCTGGAATCGACTAAGGTCAATGGCCATTTCAACAGCAATGTCTTGCAGAAATTTCAAATCCATGCTTAATCAATCTTTTTTTGCAGGAACTGGCTTAAAGTGGCTACAAAAATTTGCTCTATAGAAGAAGCTGCAGAATTTGAGCTGGACCAGATTGGAGAGGAGATAAATATCTTAGAAAAGGAGCTCTCGAACGAAAATCATAAGATAGGCTTTTGTCACAATGATCTACAATATGGAAATATCATGATGGATGAGGAGACCAAAGTGCTGACCATCATAGTAAGTCCATTCCCTGTTCTGATAAAACTTTTGCAGCTTCAGTCAACTCATCTTTCCCTTTTATCGTGTCCGTATGATGAGGTACCTTTGTTTTAACATCTATTGCCAAATTATCAGTCATTTCAACTAACGATTTTAAGTCTTCAACGACATTTATTGGCTCATTATATCTTATTCTTTGACCTGGCATGTAATTCCTTTAAACATGTAAACTTGAAGAACGAGCCAATGGAATTGAAATGACTGATAATTTGGCTAAGGTTAACCCTGCAAGTTAAATGATGCTCTTCTACTTCTGCATGCTATATGTTTTTGGACTCGCACTTTCTACATCCTTGGTCAATGATTTATACAACAGCTTATTCTTTGTTTTCAATTTCAGGACTATGAGTATGCAACTTTTAATCCTGTTGCTTATGATATTGCAAATCACTTCTGTGAAATGTTTGCTGATTATCATACCGAAACACCTCATATTTTGGACTTCAACAAATATCCAGGTAAAGCGGCCTTGCTTTAATATATTTTGGGTGACTTGGAGAATATGCAACTTGAGAATATGCAACTTATCCAATCATGGTAATAAATCCAGTTGACAAAGATTTCGCTTGTTGTCTGATGCTTATGTTCAAGTAACAAAATGACTGTTGATATCCACCAAAACTAATTTACTAGCGGGGTTAGATCTACTTCTCTTCATGCATGCACCAACAAAATGGTCATGCTTGTTTACTTCCGAGGTCCATGGTAGTTGGTTCTTGGTTGATCAGAGAAGAAATATTTTCTTCTTACATGAATTCCAAGTAAGACATACGTATATACATACATGCAGTTATACTTGCATATGCATATATGTGTGTGTGTGAAAAATATTTGGTACTAGCGAAGGTAAAAGTAGCAGAAGCTAGTCGTCATGTCCTTTCAAAATTTCAACACTTCGCAGATTAAACATTACGGATGTCATCTAAAAATTTTCTTTTTTTGGTAAGAAATGAATTTTAACAAGCCCGAGCATCAATGGCCCAGCTCGTCAATAGCAACTCCCTTGCATGGAATTGGTGTAAGAATAAATATTTGGGATCAGTCAAGAGCCTGTGGTCCCTTAAAAGACCATGGACTGGTTCTTACTTTTGGAAAAGTCTAGGTTGGGCTTGGACAATGATCGAAGACCAGATTGTTTGGACAATCGAAGATGGTCAATCTGCCCTCTTTTGTTTGGACAAGTGGGGAGATGTTCTGCTCAAAAACTGTATACAAGCAAATGACTATGTCATCGTCAGTAAGGACTTCCATCTCGATGTAGCTGGTAGGGGGATAGAGGATCCCCTTGTCTGACTCCTCTTTTACTACCAAAACATCTCCCTTCATGACCATTAATAAGTAAGGAATATGACGTGGTTCTCACAGTAGTCATGACCTTGGCGATCCAATCCTGACTGAAACCAAGACATTGCATACTCTTCTCAAGGAAGTCCCAAGAGATACGGTCATAAGCTTTATAGAGGTCCAATTTGAGGCAAGCAACTCGCTGTTTATCATTCATACACCAGTCCATGATATCTTGTGCAAGAAGAAGCTGGTTGTGGATCACTCTATTCTTCAAAAAAGCCCCTTGGGATGGATCAATGAGTCACGCTAAGACACTTTGCATGCGGGCAACCATTACTTTTGATATGATTTTATATACCATGTTGCAAAGTGCAATTGGCCTAAAGTCATCAATTCTTTCTGCGCCCTGAAATTTAGCAAGGAGCATGATATTGGTGTGATTTGCCTCCTGACACCGTTTACCCGAGTTAAAGAAAGAGGTGATAGCTTTACATGTATCATCTCCAACCACTGCCCACATGTCTTGAAAGAAATAGTTAGGGAAACCATCTGGACCTGCTGCACTGTCCCGATCCAGGCTGAAGACAACATCTTTAATTTCCTGCTTGGTCACTGGAGCTTTTAAGAATTCATTTTTCATATGAGAGACTGTATTACCCTGCACCATATAATCAAACACTTCACCATTAGCATAATCTGAGCTCATAAAGGATTCAAAATAGAGAGTGGCAGCTTCCTTGATGTTGTCAACTCCTTCAACCATCTCATCGCCAATCATGAGTTTAGTCATTTTGTTTTTCCTTTCTCTACTCTTGGCAACTGACTGAAAAAATTTGGTGTTGTGGTCACCATTGCGTAGCCAACGGGTCTTGGCTTTTTCTTTCCAGAGGACTTCCTCCCATTCTAGAGCTCATTGAAGATCATGTCTCACTTCTGCTTCTTTTGCAATATCTGCTAGGTGACCATCTTCAATACTTTTGGTTAACCTGTCCAAGTCAACATAGAGGGATTGAATTTTGATGCTGATGTTTCCAAATTGGAGTATGTTCCAGACTTTTAGTCACTGACCGACTTTTTTAAGCTTGATTATAAGATTCTGCATGGGACAAATTCTACTGGGTTGTCGCCATGCTTGCTGAATTATGTTTCTAGCCTCATGAACCATAAGCCAAGGCCTAACAAAACGAAAGCGGCTCAGAGGTCTGCACTGAAAGGTCTGATTAGTGATAGACATGATCAGAGCTTTATGGTCAGACATGGGGCGACACTTGGTAGTTAACTTCCAACTGCAGGAAAAAAAGTCCTCCCAGCTAGGACTGATAAGGCACCAGTCAAGTTAACAATGGACTCGATTGTTATTATCTCTACGGTTGGACCAGGTGTAAGTACTGGTGGGGTCACTCATTTCTTTGAGTCTGCATGCCGTGATGAAGTCATTTAAATCTCTACATGATTGCTGATTAGGAGGTCGGCCTGATTTGTCACTTCTACTCTGCATAGCATTAAAATCGCCAACACATGCCATTGGAAAGGTGACATTGGCAAGGATGTCCTCCAGTTCCAAGAGACTGCCATACCTCTGCCTGCTGTCATTCGGTAAGTATAGACCTGCAAGGATGAACTTAAAACCCAAAACATAGGGAAAAATTCCCCAACGCCTTTTGGTACAGGAGTCCAATCTGATTTTGTTACTGTCCCAAAAACAGGCTATTCTTGCAATACCTTCATCCCATTCAGAGTTAGAGGCATACTCATAGTTTCCTGCTCTGCTAGCCACATTGGCGAGCATAACATCTTTGATCATGGTGTCATATAGAAAAGCAATAGTTGGTCTCTCTGCCTGCAGCAAAGATATTATGTCAAGATGAGCAGCAGACCTGGCTGCCCCCCTGATATTCAGGCTGATAATTTTCATTCCTCACATTTGGCCTAGTCATCCCCCTGGGCTGTGAGGTTGTTTTTATTTGGTGCAGGCTGACCTTTGAGGTCTTGGATCCTCTCGTCTAGCCTCATGTCAATTTCACCATTGAGGGCATTTTTTTCCTTTTACGGGTCACAAGGGTCCATCCTACTTCACTGCCTGCTTGCCGGTTTTCCCCAGCAGGTGAAGGCCGAGATATGGTGGCCTCTTTGTTTAGGGGGGTCATAGCGGACTGTGGGTCAGTCCCCTTCAATTGAGCTGTTGACCTGTTGGTAACAGATCCCCTTTTGTTCCCTTTGCTCTTAGGCTTGGCTGAGAAGGCAAAACCTGGCGATAGAGCACAAAGCACAACAAAAACGAACTACCATGCTTATATTTTGGATTAGGATAGTCTAGCATGTTTGCATACTCACGAAACATGATTTGAGGAACAACATGATACACACTTAGACAATCACAATACATACTTAGGCTTTCATCATAGGCATCACAGAAGTCTAAAGGGACTTACTGGAACCGTGGCTCTGATACCACTGTTGGAACTAAAGCAGCAGAATGGTATCTTGTTTGTGATAGGCTTAGAGTCTCCTTACCAGCAGTGTTTCATTTCTCATGAAGAGGCAGTAGCAACATCACACCAAGTGTTGGAAGAAGAGGAAGAATTAAAGAACAAGACCTTACATAGGTTATTCACGGGTTCGCTTCTAGGAGGCGCCGGCTTGGGTAATCTCTCAAGATTAACCCTAAGCAAAGGATAAGCTGGGCTTTTATAGACTGCCTCGTAGGGTTTCCCAATGCCCAACAACGGACGGTTATGGCCAGAGAAATTAATTTTCTTAATTAATGAGCAGTTTTCTTATTTAATCTTGTAACTGCAAGTGGGCCTCTTGCAGTTACAAGATGTAGAGATAGGGCTCAGGGCCACTATCCAACAGATACATGGCTTCTTCTTCTTCATATGTATTTCTTTTTTTTGTGTTTCTAATTCTAATCGATATGCGTTTCTTTTTTTGTGGTTCTAGTTGTATACTTTCTTGCTATTAGATTTGAGTTTAAATTTTGCTTTTCACTTTGGGCCTTTAAGCTTTTATATGCCATATTTTTCACTTTGACGCTCTACGTTGTTATATGTCATATGGTTCATGGCTTTGTGGAAGAGAGATCGATTGCATTCAGGGAATTAGAGCACTCAGGCGAGATGTGGACTCGTGGCCTGAAGGTGTTGATGGGCTCCGCAGGATCCCATATACAGGGGAGGTGCCTGTGGAGTTTCTTCTTCACGGCTTGCAAAATAGGGTTGGTGGGACTGTTTTTCATGCCCTTCCTCATTCTTCTGAAGGCAACAAGCACGAGATTGAAGAGGCGCTTCGTCCCCTTCGTTGATCTTCAAATCTGTTTCTGCGGGATGGCGGTGAGACGTATGCGAAACAGAAGATCGCATTTGTAGGAGAGATTTGGGTGGGGATGATTTAAACGGAAAAATGGAAGCACTAGCAATACATGCATGTAAAAGGATACTATCAATATCCATCTTCATGAGCCGTCGTTGTTTACTTTTTTTGTGGATTCAAATGCTTCAGTTCAAGATGACTACGCATTTCAAGATATGATTTGACAGATGATTACATCTCTTCTTTTGGTTTTTTCCTGATCATAAAAAAAAATAGAGCTTTGGATCTTCTAGTTTAATACAAAAGTTGACTAATATATGTTGAGGTTAAAAAATTAGGTAATGTTAGTTCCATTTTCCATAAGCACAAAATATGGACTGCTAACTCACTCATCGTGCCTTAATCTGTCTCAAACCGCCATTATTTTTCTTCGGTGTCATTGACACCCTTGAAAAGAGAAGAAAAGCATAAGATAATTAAGCCGCATAGCAGTAATGTCAGAAGGATTTGTTAATCCTAATAAGGCAAACAGAGGTTAATTCATCGGTAGACAATAACTTAGGTATGAATTTGGAGAACCCAAAAAAAAAAAACAAAGTAGATTCTTAGAAAGAAAGAGAGAGCACCTTTCAGAGAGAAACTCGCCTCCACGATCGGTCCGGAGTGTCTTGACGAGATGCCCGCTCGCGTTCTCGGCCAGCGCTTTGATCTTTATAAATGCTGAGCATGCCTGGTCTTTTGTTCTGATCACGCACAACCACATCCAACGAGTGAAGTCATCAACTATTAGTAAGAAATAGCTATTACCGGCAGGGGTGGGTGGCGTGATCGGGCCGCAAAGATCAGCGTGCAAGAGTTCGAGTGGCTCCTTCGCTCGATAGTTGGCTGCCGACGGGAACGACTGTCTCGTCTGCTTTGCCACCAAACACTCCCGACATAACTGAGCGGGATGAGAGATAGGTGGTACCTCGGTTGCCATCTTCTTGTTTACAAGCATCTTCAATGCTTGAAAGTTGACGTGGCCGAGACGAGCATGCCACAACCATGCCGGATCCTCGAGGTTCGCCAAGAGACACACCGGCCTTGCAATCTGCAGCTCGATGCGATATAGACGATTTGGCGTGCGTCTCACCTTCATGATCAACTGCCATGGATTTTTGACAAACACCTCCAATTTGTCTTCATCCATAACCACCTTGTGCCCCGCCTCAGTGAGTTGCCCAAGACTCACGATGTTGCTGCGAAGCCTTGGAATATAATATACTTCCTGGAGCAGCCATTGATCATCATTTTTGCATCTAAATAGAATTGAACCCTTACCCATGATCTGCAGCAATGAGCCGTCGCCGAACTTCACCTTGCCGGTGATCGCCTCGTCCAACTCCCGAAACTTGACCTTGTCTCCGGTCATGTGGTTGCTGGCGCCGTTATCCAGGTACCAGACATCGGTAGTTTTCATGCCCTGCTCGGTCTCGTGCAGTTCCGGGCATACCTGCTCCTCATTCAGTAGGACGGTATCTTGCCGATCTTGCCATTCTGGCGGTTCAAGTGCTGTGGACACCACTTCTTCCAACTCTGCAAGCAGCAGGGCTGGCTCGGTGTCGTCAGCTTGTGTGAGGTGCACCTCCTTCTTCTTCTTTGGAGCCCTGCATTGGTTTGCGTAATGCCCCAATTCGTTGCAATTGAAGCAACAGATGTGACTCTTGTCACGACCATCGCCTCCAGAGCCACCTGCTTTGTCCTTCAGTGGGATGTCGCCTCTCCCGCGGCCTCTACCGCGCCCGCGACCACCCCGGTTGCGAGCGCCTCCTTCCCCGTGACCCTTCTCCCTTCGGGTCGACGACGGGTCGCTGCCGCCTTTCTTCTGCCGTGCCTCCCACTCAGCCTGAGTGAGAAGCAGTTGCGCATCACTGTTGCCACCGGTACCGAACGGTCGGGGACGTGAGCGTTCTTCGTAAGTCTTGAGTCGTCCCACGGCCTCTTCAAACAACATAGTGTCGAGGTCGCAAAACTGCTCTATGCCTGCGATTACGCTAAGAAATCGATTTGGAACGGTATCAAACAACTTCTTCACCAGGGCGGCATCGCTCAGGGTTCCTCCCAAGTTGGCATACCTGATGGACATTCCGGTGAGCCTGCCCGCATATTGATCCAACGACTCTCCTTCCTGCATCCTCATTGCGTCAAAGTCACTCTTCAACGTCTGCAGGCGCGTATTCCTCACGCGATCTGCCCCGACGAATCTCGTCTTGAGGCAATCCCAAACCTCCTTCACCGTCGCCTTCTTCGCCACTTGCATTAGGAGATCCTCCGGGAGGGCTTGGAGAAGATGCGACCTCGCCTTCTTGTCCTTCCTCGTGTCGACAGCCACACCGGCCGCCGGCTCGACTGCCTCCCAAACGCCTTGATCTTCCATCATGGCTTGGACCCTAATCACCCAACTGGTGTAGTTGGTTGCCGTGAGTTGCGGGTACTGGAACGTACCACTGGAGATCTCCCGCGCTGCCTCGGTTGTGATGATCGACATTGGCTTGAATCGAGGGAGCTTAACCTGCGCTCTGATACCAAGTGTTGGCCCTCTCCCTTGATTCACAATAAATGCCCTCCCTCTTTGGCAATGGCAAAATGAAGGGAGGAGTGTAGGCTGCAACACACCACACCAAGGAGGGAATGAGTAGAGAGAAGGAGGCAAGGCTCCGTCTAGGGTAGAGTAAAAAAAAGGGGAGCAAGGACGGCAGAGAGAGAGAGGCGTCTAGGGCAGCGTGAGAGACCAAGGACGACAGGAGAGAGAGAGGGGAAAAAAGAGAGTGAGAGTGAGGATGAGGGAGAAGAGAGAAAAGGGAGTTCACGGTGGAGAGCAAAAAAGAAAACCTTTTCTTCTCACACTTCTCAACTTTTTTCAACTTACACGAAAATGGAAAGCAATATTTAAAGAAGAAAAAAAAACTGAAAAACTTGATGTTAAGTTTAGTGCCTCGGGAATCGTGCTCTCTCCTCCACTACTTAAGAACCGCACACGACTTGGAAACCGCTCCCTCAAGTCTCGCAACTTCCCCACGAGCTTCCCACGAGCTCCTCCACTGCTTTCCACGAGCTCCTCCACTTCAGGAGTTAGAGCAACAGAGGAGGCTGCCAAAAGAAAGCTTCTTTCAGCACATTGTAGCAGGCATGGTTGCACTTTCTACACTAGTACTTTTGTGGAAGAAGGAAGCAGCGTAATGAAGGAATCTATGACTTGGGGATTCGACGACGAGGGGATAGAACTTGAGAGCGAAAGTGAAAAGTTGCAGGTGGACTTGGTGGAGGATGTTTCCTAGTGGATACAATTGCAGTCGGAAGCTCAAGGACGTCTTCACAATCTGAACCATTCTTGTCAGGGTCGGACATTGGCGTTCTTCCTTTTATGCAGGTCCATGAAACCTCTCTCTCTCTCNTGGGAGACGCGTCATTGCTTAGTGAGGCGCATGCCTCAGGTCGCATATAGAAAACCACTCTCTCTCTTTGAGTAATCTCTTGGACTGCCGATGAACACCCAGTCCTTTTCTCTTTTTCCAACTCTCTCTCTCTCGCTCTCTCTCAAGTGGTGGCTGTCTTTCTCGCCCTTGCGCTCTAGCTCTTTCTCCTTCGCTCTTCACCATTGAAACTTATGAACTTTGCTCGAGAACTGTCGTTTCTGCTATAGCTAGTTGTAATTTTACATTTTCAATGTGAAATTTGAGTCTTGGATGGGTTGCTTGGGACATATAAAAAGATTGTAGGCTTCCTGTAGAAGATTTTGATACCACAAATTTGATCACTGCAAGGAAGGATTAATTTTAAGTTGTTTAATTATTTATTCTAGCTGTTTGCAAAAATGTTTATGTTACTGTTTAAATCTGAAAGTTGTACAAAGGTGCCCATTTCAATGCGAATGCTACATGAACTTCCAAAGCACATAGTCTGCAACAGTGTTATTAAGATCAGTTTCATAATCAAACAAATCAACTGCTTAATTCAGGTAACTTGAACTGAAATAACTTAATAAGAATCAAGTGTGAATTGGTAAAAAATAATAACATATATACATATATATATATATCATCAAAATGCAAAATTGAAAAAGAAAACTATGGAAACATAAATAATTATAATAACTAGAAATAGTAATAAACGAATAAATGGTAAACTATGATACATTGCCCCATTAAATAAGCCATGGAATCAAAGTGATTTGCGATAAGCTATGACAACCATTAACATAAGTTGAACATGTTTTTTACATGTATTTTTATTTTATATACTTGTTATTTTTGATGTTGTTTTTAATGTTGAAAATATTTTTATGCATATTGTATACTTTGCAGTTTTGATCCTGATTCTTACACTTGACTATGCTTCAGTCTTCGCTTCGCTTTAGGGACTTAATGCTTTGCTTCACATTATCAAATTTAATGACATCGGGAAGAACATTTACCTTTGCTTAAAACATGAATATTTTTCAGGTGTTGTCCCTTGTGAAGCTAACAAATATTTAGACCAGTAGAGACTTGTACTTTTAGATATGGATATACGAATGTAAAGCTGAACAATTGATTGTTAAGTACTCATGGTCATCGGAACCTATTTACATATCAAAGAAACATAGATTTCCTGTTGGTTCTAAGTTAATTAATATTTGATCAAATTTGAACTGATTTTGGCCGGTTTCAATACACGCGTTCTTCAAGAATTGTAGCAGTGTTTCATGATTTCAGATGAGAAAATATGAGTTTTGAGGCTTAAAAAATTGGGGTTTTTCTGTCCATCACTTAAGAGTAGAGTTAGAACCAAGAATCAAAGAAAATAAGTAAGAAAAAATCAACATTTCAGCAAAGAACATAACACTCTCTATGCAGTTCATTTTTTCTTAAAATCGGCAGATTTTTCTTCAATTTATTCACATATGTTGTCATATTGTTTTTGTTGTTGCTGCCCCATTGTAGTTAGACCACTAGTTCTCCAAGTGTGTAACAATGTCGAATACTTGGTTGGAGAAGAGATGGAAGCAATTTTAAGTTGTTTAATTGCTTATTCTAGCAGTTTGCAAAAATGTTTATGCTATTGTTTATATCAAAAAGTTGTACAAAGGTGTATATTTGAATGTACCTTCCACATGAACTTCCAATGCACATGGTTTGCAACAATGAAATTTAAATTCATTTCATAATCAAATCATTCAGTTGCCTAATTCAAGTAAATTGAATTGGAAAATTNTATATATATATATATATATATATATATATATATATATATATATATATTATCATCAAAATGCAAAATTGAAAAAGAAAACTTTAGAAACATAAGTAATATACATAATTAAAAATAGTAATAAACATATAAATAAATAAGCTACAACAAATTGGACCATTAAAAAAGCCGTGAAACCAGTGATTTGCCATAGGCTTTGAACAACTAACATGAGCTGAAATTACTATTCTACACGTATATTTATCTTATATACTTGTTATATTAAGAGTAGTTTTTAAGTTTGATATCATTTTTATCAATATTATATACTTTACAGTTTCCATTCTGATGCTTTGGTTCACTATGCATCAATGTTCTTCTCCTCACTTCACAGGTTTAAATCTTTGCTTCACCTCATCACATTTAACAATATTGGGCATAAAATTTACCTTTGCTTAAAACATGAATACTTTTCAGGTGTCATCCTTTGTGAAGCTAAACAAATATTTTGACTGCTAGAGTCTCATGTTTTTAGATCTGGATATATGAATGTAGAGCTGGACAGTTGATTTTTAAGTATTCATGAGATGTAGAACCTATTTATATAATAAGGAAACATATATTTTCTATTGATTCTAAATTAGTTATTTGATCAAATTTGAATTAATTTTTGCCTGGTTTCCATAGGCATGAGTTCTTCACGAATTCTTGTAATGTTTCATGATTTTGAATGTGGAAATGTGAGTTTTGAGGGTTCAAAAATTGAGGGTTTTGCAATCAATTGATTGAAACTTGATTAAAAACTAAGAATCAAAGAAAATAACTAAAAAAATTGATCAATATTTGAGCAAGGATCACAATACTCTCTTCGCTGATTATTTTCTTAATATCAGAATATTTTTCTTCAGTTTATTCACATACATTTTGTTGTTATTTTTTTTGTTGCTGTCTCATTGTAGTCACATACAGTTTTAGCATTTTTTTAAAAATTTTGACTTTATTTTTATGAATATAATATACTTGACATTTTCGGTCCTAATGCTTGTGCTTCAATATGCTTCCGTTTGCTTCACGGGCTTAATGCTTTGGTTCGCCTCACCACATTTACCAACATTGAAAATAACTTTAACCTTTTCTTAACACATGAATACTTGTCTGGTCTTTTGTGAAGTTAAACATATGCTTGGTCCAACCAAGAATCGTGTTTTTAGAACTCGATATATGAATTTAGAATTGGACAATTGATTTTATGTATTAATCAAGTTCATGTAACCTATTTATACATTAAAAAAACATATTTTTTTGTTTATTTTAAGTTAATTATTTGAACAAATTTGAATTGATTTTCACTAGCTTCCAGAAGGACGTGTTCTTCACTAATTCCAGTAGTGTTTCATGCTTTTGGATGATAAAATATGATATTTAAGCATCCAAAAACTAGGGGTTATGTTGTCAATCATTTGAGAGTCGAGTTAGAACCAAGAATCAATGAAAATGAATGACAAATTTGATCAACATTGGAGCAAAGACACAACACTCTCTGTAGGTCATTTTTTTTAAAGCAACATATTTTTCTTCAATTTATTCACTTTTGTTTTCTTGTTATTTTCGTTGCTGCTGTCCGATTGTAGTTAGACTACTTGCTTGCTAGGCACAAACTAGTGTTGAATGCACGGTGGGAGAAAGTGTGCCTTTGCAGCTAAGAAAGAGAAGAGTATCTTTAAGCTATTTAATTGCTTATTCTAGCTGTTTGCAGAAATGTTTATGCTATTGTTTATATTTGAATGTAGTGCAAAGGTGTGTATTTAAATGCAGCTTCCACATAAACTTCAAAAGCACGTAGTCTGCAGCATTTTATTATAATCAATTTCATAATAAAATCTATCCGTACCAGATTTGGGTAAATTGAAATGGAATAGTTTAATAAGAATTATGTACCAATTGGTAAAAATCATAACATACATATATTTATCATCAATATGATAAATTAAAAAAAAGAAAACTTTAGAAACTTAAATAATCATAATAATTATAAATATCAATATACAAATAAATGAATAAACTATGACACATTGCACGATTAAAAAAGCCATGAAATCAAAGTGATTGCCATAAGCTATGAACAATGATTAACACGAGCTGAATATGTTTTTTACTTATATTTTTATTTTAATACTTATTATTTTAGCAGTTTTTTTTAATTTTGGCATTGCCTTTATAAATATTACAAACTTTGTAGTTTTGGTCTTGACGCTTCACTAAGCTTCAGTTTGCCTTGCCTTGCTTCACTGTGTTAATGCTTGCTTCACATCATCGCATTTAACAACATCGGAAATAACTTTAACCTTTGGCTAAAACATGAATACCTTTCAGCTGTCATCCTTTGTGAAGTAAACAAATATTTAGACCAACAAAGAATCACACTTTTAGAATAGGATCTACTAATTTAGAGCGGCAGAAATATAATTTTTCAAAACTTTAACATAGGCTAATTGAATTTTTTTTAAAAATACATGTAAAAATTTGTTTTTTGAAATTTTGATGGTGGGGCAATGCCCTTGCTGCGCCCTGGCTCTCCCCGACAGCATCTGATGTGAACATTAATATGGAACCTAAAATTTTCATGTTTGTTATAAAATACATCAAGAGACAAATTTTTTACTTATACTTAGAGCCCCCAAATTTTAGTTCCAGAATTCCACGTCCAAGTTTCCAAGCAAAGTTAGATATAAGGGGTCTTTCCAACAATTCAACTCTCTCAATAAAACCACAAATTTAAATTAGAAAATTTGAACATGGAGACTTTGACTTTGGGTGGTATATTGTTAGCCCTAAATTTTCACAGGCATGTGTAGATCTTCACAAATTCTAGTAGTGTTTCATGATTTTGGATGAGAAAATATGAGTTTTAAAGCTTCAAAAATTGGGGGTACTTGTGCTTTCAATTGATTGAGAGTTAAATTAGAACCAATAATCAAAGAAAATAATGGAGAAAGTCGATCAACAATTACGCAAAGAACACAACGCTCTCCGTGCATATCACTGTTTCTTGTAATTGGCATATTTTTCTTCAATTTATACACATCTATTTTCTTGTCATTTTTGCTGTTTATGTCTCATTGTAGTTAGACCATTTGTTTGCGAGGCGCGTGTTAATGCTGAATGCTTGGTTGAAGAAGAGATTGTGCCTTCACTACTAAGAAGGAGCAATTTTAAGTTGTTTAATTGCTTATTCTGGCTGTCTGCAGAAATGTTTATTCTATTGCTTATATTAGAAATTGTACAAAGGTGTCTATTTAAGTGTAGCTTCTACATGAACATCCAAAGCACACAGTCTGGAACATTAATGTTACTAAAATCAATTTCATAATCAAACCAATCATCTACCTAATTTAGGTAAATTGAATGGAATAACTTAACAAGAATTATGTGTGAAAGGGTACAAAATAATAGAATATATATATATATATATATATTTGTATCATTGAAGTGCAAAATAAAAAAACTTTGGAAACATAAAACAATCATAATAATTATGAATAGTAATTAATAAACAAATAAACTATGAAACATTGTACCATTAAATAATCCATGAAATCAAAGTAATTTGGGGTAAACTATGAACAACGATTAACACGAGCTGAATATGTTTTTTTATGTCTAGTTTTTGTTTATATACTTATTATTTTAGCAGTATTTTTTTATTTTGACATTATTTTTATGAATATTACGTAATTTATAGTTTTGGTCCTGATGCATATGCTTCAAGCTTAATGGTTTGCTTCGCCTCATCACATTTAACATTTGAAATAACCTATGTCACATAGGTACGGGTACCGGTATTGGTACGGGTACGGGCCATTTTAAAAAAACGTGGGTACGGGGGTACGGCCGTACACACGGACATATATATATATATATATATATATATATCAAAAAATTTTAAACAATAACAAAATGCTAAGGGTGTTCCTTTAAATACATTTTTCTTGAATTTTTCTGATTTTTACTAGTTTTTTCTTATTTTTTCTGATTTTTTCTAATTTTTCCGGATTTTTTTTAGATTTTTCTGAATTTTTTTGATTTTTTTATTTTCCCGCCGTACCCGTACCCGTACCGTACCCGTACCGGTAGGGTACGGGGCCCTCCTAGCCGTACCCATGTGACTAAGGAAATAACTTTAATCTTTGGTTAAAACAAAATACTTTTCAGGGGTTATTCATTGTGAAATAAAACAAATTTTTGAACCAACTGAGAATCATGATTTTAGATATGGATATACAAATTTAGAGCTGCATGCTTGCTTTTCGAGTACCCATGATCATCATAACTTATTTATATATTAAAGTAACACATGTTCTCTTGATTCTATGTTAATTATTTGATAAAATTTGAACTGATTTTAGTTGATTTTCACGGGCATGTGTTCTTCAATGAATTCCAGCATGTTTCATGATTTGAATGAGGGAATATGAGTTTGAAATGTTCAAAAATTGGGGATTTTGCTATCAATCCAATGAGAGTAAGGTTATAACCAATAATAAAAAAATAATTGAGAAAGTTGATCAATAGTTGAGAAAAGAACACAACACTCTCCAAATAGATAAGTTTTCTTCAAATCGGCATATTTTTCTTCAATTTATTCACATTTGTTTGCTTGTTATTTTCGCTGTTGATGTCTCATTGTAGGTAGACCACTTGTTCATCAGGTGCACATCAATGCTTAATGTTTGGTTGGAGAAGAGATTGAAAGCATGCCTCCACTGCTTGGAAGGAGCAATTTTAAGTTGTTTAATTATAAATAGTAATAAACAAGTAAATGAATAAACTATGACACATTGAACCATTAAATAATCCTTGAAATCAAGGTGATTTGCCATATGCTATGAACAACGATTAACCCATTCTGTATATGTTTTTTGACATGTATTTTTAGTTCTATACTTGTGTTGGTCATTATTTTCACTTTTGTCATTATTTTTATGAATATTACATAATTTATAGTTTTGGTCATGATGGTTATGCTTCATTATGCTTCAAGCTTAAAGGTTTGCTTTGCTTCATCGCAATTAACGACATTTGAAATAACTTTAACCTTTGCTTAAAGCACAAATACTTTTCAGGTGTTCCCCAGGTGCGTATTAATGCCGAATGCTTTGTTGGAAAAGAGCTTGAAAGTATGCCTTCATTGCTTGGAAGGCTCAATTTTATGTTGTTTAATTCTATGTGATTTGCCATAAGCCAATGATGAACACAAGCTGAATACTTTTTTTTACATGCATTTTTAGTCTATATACTTGTTATTTTAGTAGTTGTTTTTAATTTTGACAATATTTTTATGCATATTACGTACTTTATAGTTTTCGCCCTGGTGCTTATGCTTCACTATGCTTCAAGCTTAATGCTTTGTTTCACCTCATCACATTTAACAACATTGGAATTAACTTTAACCTTTGCCTCAAACACGAATACTTTTCAGGTGTCATGCATTGTGAAGCTAAAAAAATATTCGGTCGAATAGAGAATCATATTTTGAGATTGGATACATTTATTTAGATCTGGACAGTTGATTTTTAAGTACTCATGATCATCAGAATGTATTTATATATATCTAAAAGCTACACATTTTCTCTTGATTCTAGGTTAATTATTTGAAAAAATTTGAACAATTTTCTCCAGTTTCCACTGGCATGTGTTCTTCATGTATTCTAGCTGTGTTTCATGATTTTGGATGAAAAAAATATGAGTTTTAAGGCTTAAAAAATTGGGGATTTTTCTACCTCTCAACTGAGAATCAAGTTAGAACCAAGAATAAAAAAATGACAAAGTTGATCAACATTTGAGCAAAGATTACAATAATCTCTCCATAGATCATTTTTTCTTAAAATCGGCATATTTTTGTTAAATTCATTCACATCTGTTTTTTTGTTGTTTTTGCAGTTATCGTTTCAATGCAGTTAGACCACTTGTTCGCGAGGTGCATATTATGGCTGAATACGTGTTTGGAGAAGAGATTGGAAGTATGCTGTCACTGCTTGGAAGGAGCAACTTTCAATTGTTTAATTGCTTATTCTGACTTTTTGCAGTAATGTTTATTCTATTGATTATAGTAGAAAGGTGTCTACTTAAATTCCACTTCCACATAAACTTCCAAAGCATATGGTGCATAGTCTGCAACAGTGTTATTAAAGTCAATTTCATAATCAAATCAATCAGCTGCCTAATTTAGGTAAATTGAATTGGAATTACATAATAGGGATCAGGTGTGAATTGGTTACACACACACACACACATATATATAGTTGCATTATCTTTACAACTCCTGTTTGCCTGGTAAAATATAGGGGAATTATTCTGATTGCTGGTTGAAGGAAAAACGGATGCGTGCATGAAATTTCCACTGTATCTTTAGCGTACAAAGCATAACCTAAACACCCATGCAACTTAACATATTCTTCAGCATGCAGATAATAGATTAAAATAAAACAGTTGATCCATAGTGTTTCGCAGTAGGAGATGAAATCAGGTTCGTTCTACTCGATCTCCTGGTGTTCCAATGGGGTTCGTCCATTGGTTCGTGCTACTCGATCTCCTGGTGTTGTAATGGGGCCATACGCCCTTCCATTTGGAGAGTGTATTGATCAGCACTTCAGTTGGAGAGTGTATTGATCAACACTCTCCAAATAGTTAAACCTAAAAGACACTATTTTTATTCCAAAAATTCAAGATATTTAACTCCCACAAAATAGATAACCACGTCTCAGTCGGCTATTTATGACTTGCTGGTCAGCACTTCAGTTGATATGGAAGTAAGCTCTTGAATAATTCTTTTAAGGAAAAGGAAAAAAGCACCTGTTGGATAAATTGAAACTTGGACACATGCCCCCAACATGCCTACACTTGCCTCTAAGGGTGGGCATCTGGCCGGCGGGGCTGGCCCAATGTCCGAAGTCGGGCCTGGGTCCGATACATGAAACTTGGACGGCTCTGGCCTGGCCCAGCCCGGTTATAATAAAAAAATATTGGGCCGGATCGACAGGTGCTCTCTCTTTCAGCAATTTTTTTTTTAGAATAGCTTTCTTAGAAAAAAAAATCACAGTGAAAAAAGTACAAACCTTTTCATTGTTTGAGATGACAAAGCTTTTTTCATTGACAGGTGCTCTCTCTCTTTCTAAGAATCTCCTATGTCACATAAAAAAGGGAATTTTTTTGGGTTGTCCAAATTCATACCTAAGTTATTGTCTACTGATGAATTAACCTCTGTTTTCCTTGTTAGGATTAGCAAATCCTTTTTGACATTACTGCTATGCAGCTTAATTATCATATGCTTTTCTCCTCTTTTCAAGGGTGTCAATGCCACAGATGAAAAATACTGGCGGTTTGAAAAGGATTAAGGCAGGATGAATGTGTCAGCAGTCCATATTTTGTGCTGCTTCTTATGGAAAATGGAACTAACATTACCTAATTTTTTAACCTGAACATGTATTAGTCAACTTTTGTATTAAACTAAAAGCTCCAAAGCTCTAAATTTCTTTTTTTTAATGATCAGGAAAAAACCGAAAGAAGAGATGTAATCAACTGTCAAATCATATCTTAAAATGCTTCGTCCTCTTGAACTGAAGCATTTGGACCCACAAAAAAAGTAGACAACGAGTCCACCTCCCGCCAGAGTGCTCTAATTCCCTGAATGCAATCGATCTCATCCACAAAGCCATGAACCATATGACATATAACAGCTTAGAGCCTCAATGTGAAAAATATGGCATACAACTGCTTGAGGGCCCAAAGTGAAAAGCAAACTTTAAACTCAAATCTAATAGCAAAAAAGTATACAACTAGAACCACAAAAAAAGAAACGCATATCGATTAGAATTAGAATCACACAAAAGGAAACACGTATGAAGAAGAAGAAGCCATGAACCATGTATCATATGACATAATTTTTAAGAAAAACATGTGAAAGAAACGCTTTCATCATCTACCATATACTCGCAAACCAGTGGTTGACAGACCTTAAAATCACTATTAGCAAGCTTGGTAGCAATTCGTGCTTCAACAATCCAATTTAAAAAAATATATACACGTGAGCAGGAAAGATACAAGAAAATAACATTTTACGCAACATCATACATATAAGTAAAAGGTCTCATGTCTCGATGTATCACTAGCAAGAATGGTAATTTTAGGTTTTAATAATATTATAAAAAGCGTTGGTTTTCCAAATACGCCACACTTGCCCTCGATGGTTATATGTCTATCAAGGTATTTGAAGCTTGTGCTTTATTGGAGAGGGCAGAGTTGATAGGAAAACTCCTCACATCTGCCATTGTTTGAAAACTTGTGTTGGAAATAAGAGATATAATGCTAAAACTAGCCACAATTGATTAAAATTTCAAAGCTATACATATAAGGTAAAAGCCCATCTCCTGATGTATTCGATAACAAGTATGAAAATTTTATGTTTTAATATTACTGTTGAAATGAAATGCAACCCAAACATAATATTGCTAGCAATTGTACATTCCAAGGTGTCTTCACACTTAAATTTTTCTAATTTCTGCTTGTGCTCTATTTGATAGAACAAAGTTGGAGGAAAAGCCTTAACCAGCCCCATTTTGAAAGGGAAATACACCTTGTTAATACAGACATTTCAACTTGTAACTATTTCATGTTTTCCTAAATTGTAGACTTTTTGATTATTTCATATGCATAACCTAGGAGAAAACATTTTTTTTCTATATGGAAAACATTTTGTCCTAGAGAAGTAAATTTTGGTGGCACAACAACAAAACTATGCTGATGGAAGACTCCATGATGTACCAGAAACTGTTGCATCTTATATCGAGATGAAACAAAAATTGATAAAAATAGTACTTGTACTAAGAGCATAAAACTACAAGTCTTTTAATGTTGCTTAATCATTAAACTGAGAAAAAAATAAAATGACCTTGAGTTTCATATTCATTGCTGCTAAACGTAAACATGTTTTCTTCTTGAATATCAATTATCCAGTACAAATTAAGAGTCAAAGAAAAATGTATACTATTTAAAGATCCTAAGAATTTGGTCCTTACGTTTTCGTGAACAAATTCAAGTGACCTTCTAAAGATATATACCTGAAGAAAAAGGAACTCGAATTCATTTGGATCATGACTTTACCTTTTTAACGACGGCTAAAATCAAGAATAAATCCCAAAAACCCTTGCTAGCTTTGAAGGTTATTCTAAGAAGGCAACTAGCGATGAATAAGTACAGGAGGCTGCCAAAAGCAAGTTTCTTTAATTCAGCACCTTATAGCAGGCATTGTTGCATCTCATCCAGAAAATTTCTACACTATCGCTTTTGTGGAAGAAGGAAGCAGCGGAATGAAGAAATCTATGACCTGCATGGGAATTCCTGGAGGAGGGGATAGATCGCTTGAGAGCGAAAGTGAAGTTGCAGGTGGACTTGGTGATATTGGCTAGTGGATACAATTGCAGTCAGAAGCTCAAGTACATGTAAAGATCTTCACAGCCATCTGAACCATTCTTGTCAGGGTCGGACTTTGACGTTCTTCCTTAACACAGTTCATCTCTCCCTCCCTTTCCCTCTCCCTCTCTCTCTTTCACATTTGCTAATGATGGTTTCAGCTATCGTAAAGTTGGTGGTAACAAAGTTTGAATTGTTTATACAGGTCTCACGCGTGAGAAGCCCCGCTGTGCATCACCCTAAAGAACGCGTCAAGGCCTTTGGGTGACGCATCGTAGCTTACAGCTCACATGAAAACCACTCCGTGATCTCTTTGAGTAATCCCTTGGACTGCCGATGAACACCCTGAAACTTTGTCCATTTCGAACTCTCTCTCTCTTTCTGAAGTGATGGCTGCTTTTCTCGCGCTTGTGCTCAGGTGAGTTACCAAGCTCACCCTCCTCTCTCTTTACCCTTGAAACTTAGGAATTTTGCCAGGGAACTGCTGTTTCTGTTATAGCTGTAATTTTACATTTTCAAAGTAAAATTTGAGTTTATCTACTGGATTGGATGGGTGCTTGAGTAAGAAAGATTCTAGGCTTGCTATAGTAGATGCTGATGCCAGAAATTTGTCCAACGGATTTTCACTAGTTTCCACAGGCATGTGTAGATCTTCACAAATTCTAGCAGTGTTTCATGATTTTGGATGAGAAAATATGAGTTTTAAACCTTCAAAAATTGGGGGTACTTGTGCTGTCAATTGACTGAGAGTAGAGTTAGAACCAATAATCAAAGAAAATAAATGAGAAAGTTGATCAACAATTGAGCAAAGAGCACAACACACTCCCTGCATATCACTTTTTCTTATAATTGGCACATTTTTCTTCAATTTATTCACATCTATTTTCATGTTATCTTTGTTGTTGATGTCTCATTGTAGTTAGACCACCAGTTTGGCAGGTGCGCATTCATGTAGAATGCTTGGTTGAAGAAGAGATTGTGCCTTCGTTACTAGGAAGGAGCAATTTTAAGTTGTTTAATTAATTATTCTGGCTGTCTGCAGAAATGTTTATCTATTGCTTATATTAGAAATTGTAGAAAGGTAACTATTTAAATGCAGCTTCTACATGAACCTGGAACATTAATGTTATTAAAGTCAATTTCATAATCAAACCAATCATCTGCCTAATTAAGGTAAATTGAATTGGAATAGCTTAACAAGAATTATGTGTGCATGTGTAAAAAATAATAGCATATATATATATATATATATATATATATATATATATATATCATTGAAATGCAAAACTAAAAAAAAAGAATACTTTGGAAACATAAATAATCATAATAATTATGAATAGTAATTAATAAATAAATAAACAATGAAAAAACTATGTCACATTGCACAATTAAATAATCTATGAAATCAAAGTGATTTGCCATAAACTATAAACAACAATTAACATGAGCTGAATGTTTTTTTACGTGTATTTTTAGTTTATATACTTATTATTTTAGCAGTAATTTTTTATTTTGACTTCATTTTTATGAATATTACGTATTTTACAGTCTTGGCCCTGATGCTTACGCTTTATGCTTCAAGCTTAATGTTTTGCTTCGCCTCTATCACATTTAACAACATTTGAAATAAATTTAACCTTTTCTTAAATCAAAATACTTTTCAGACATGTTCATTGTGAAGCTAAACAAATATTTGGATCAATTGAGAATCATGATTTTAGATATGGATATACAAATTTAGAGCTGGACGGTTGATTTTCCAGTACTCATGATCATCATAACATATTTATATATTAAAGAAACAAACATTTTCTCTTGATTCTATGATAATTATTTGATAAAATTTGAACTGATTTTAGTTGATTTCCACTGGCATGTGTTCTTCAATGAATTCTAGCATGTTTCATGGGTTAGATGAGAGAATATGAGTTTGAAAGTTTCAAAACTTGGGGGTTTTGCTATCAATATACTGAGAGTAAGGCTAGAACCAGTACTAAAAAAATAATTGAGAAAGTTGACCAATATTTGAGCAAAGAACACAACACACTCTAAATAGATCAGTTTTTCTTAAAATCAGCCTATTTTTCTTCAATTTATTCACATTTGTTTTCTTTTTTTTTTTTGCTGTTGATGTCTTATTGTAGTTAGACCACTTGTTCGTCAGTACACATCATGCTTAATGTTTGGTTGGAGAAGAGATTGAAAGTGTGTCTTCACTACTTGGAATGAGCAATTTTAAGTTGTTTAATTGTTTATTTTTGGCTGTTTGTAGAAATGTTTATTCTATTGTTTGTATTATAAAGTTGTAGAAATGTGTCTATTCAAATGCAGCTTCCACATGAACTCCCAAAACATACTGTTTGCAGCAATGTTATTAAAATTAATTTCACAATCAAATCAAGAACTTGTCTTATTTAGGTAAATTGAATTGGAATAGCTTCACAAGAATTTGGTGTGAATTGGTGAAAATTAAATAATAACTTATATATATATATGTATACACACACACACACACACACACACACACACACACACACACACACACACACACACACACATATATATATATATATATATATATATATATACACACACACACACACACACACACACGATCGAAATGCAAAATTAAAAAAATAACTCTGGTTACATAAGTAATCATAATAATTATAAATAGTAATAAACAAGTAAATGAATAAAATATGACATATTGAACCATCATTGAAATCAAGGTGGTCTACCATATGCTATGAACAACGATTAACATGTGCTGGATATTGTTTTTGACATGTATTTTTAGTTTGTATACTTGTTATTTTGGTCATTGTTTTTACTTTTGACATTATTTTTATGAATATTACATAATTTATAGTTTTGGTCTTGATGCTTATGCTTCACTATGCTTCAAGCTTAATGCTTTGCTTTGCCTCATCGCATTTAAGGACATTGGAAATAACTTTAACCTTTACTTAAGGCAGAAATACACTTCAAGTGTTCACCAACAGCGTATTAATGTTGAATGATTGGTTGGAAAAGAGATTGAAAGTATGCCTTCATTGCTTGGAAGGCACAGTTTTATGTTGTTTCATTCTCTGTGATTTGCCATATGCCAAGGTTTAACACAAGCTGAATATGTTTTTTTACATGTATTTTAAGTTTATATACTTGTTATTGTAATAGTTGTTTTCAGTTTTGACATTATTTTTATGCATATTACATAGTTTATAATTTTGGTCCTGATGCTTGCGTTTCACTATGCTTCAAGCTTCATGCTTTCTTTCACCTCATCACATTTAAAAATATTGGAAATAACTTTAACCTTTGCCTCAAACACGAATATTTTCAGGTGTCATCCATTGTGAAGCTAAAAAAATATTCAGACCAATAGAGAATCATGTTTTAAGATCTGGATATATGTATTTAGATCTGGACAGTTGATTTTTAAGTACTCATGATCGTCAGAATGTAATTACATATATGTTAAAGGTGCAGATATTATCTCTTGATTCTAGGTTAATTATTTGACAAAATTTGGACTAATTTTTGCCACTTTCCACTGGCATATGTTCTTTGTGTATTCTAGCTGTGTTTCATGATTTTGGATGACAATATATGAGTTTTAATGCTTAAAAAATTGGGGATTATCATGTGTTATAACTGGATTATATATGTGGTTTTCATTAACTTTTTTGTTTTTGTACAAGTTGACAACTTTTCTGTTTTTGTACAAGTTGACAACTTTTCTGTTTTTGTGCAAGTTGACAAAGCCCTAGACATGACGTTGGGGCACAGGAAAAACCGGGAAGGAACTTCAAATTGTTCTTGAAAATATTATTTACATGAGATACGGATTTCCCGGTAAGCTAATGAACAAGAAACTTAACTTGATGTAACATGTTATCATCCGCACCTTGTCATTTTAGTGGCACAAAAGCTCAAAGAACTCTGCTTTTTGGCAAGAAGCTATAATACCAACTTAGAGTTGTCAGTGATATAGGATTATAGAGGTCACATCACATGGCATGAGGCAACATTAATTGCATGTATTGAAAATTGTTTTATTGGATTCAATATTTTGTAGTACTTTAAACGTTATTTATTATAGATAGCAAATGAAAGGTCAGATTTTTTTATCTTATTTCTCAAAAGAATGGAAACTTAGAGGGTTTTATCTTTGATTGAACAAATGTTGCAAATACCTAAGCTCAATTCAAAGTAAATATATAGCTCCCCTTTAATTATCTCCCTCTTATTTGAGAGAAAAGACAAAACCCACGAAGTTTATTTTGAATTAAAGGATAGCTATATATTTACTTTGAATTGAGCTTAGGTCAATATCTGCGTGTTGCCAAATATTGCCAGTATTTGCAACATTGGTTCAATCAAAGATAAAACCCACTAAGTTTGCATTTTTTTGGGGAATAAGATAAAAAATATGAACTTTCATTTGCTATTTATAATAAAAAACGTTAAAAGTACTACAAAATATTGAATCCAATAAAGCAATCTTCAATACATTCGCAATTAATCTTGCGTCATGCCATGAGATGTGACCTCTTTAATTCTATATCACTGACAACTCTAAGTTGGTATTATAGCTTCTTGCCAAAAAGCAGAGTTCTTGAGCTTTTGTGCAACTACAATGACAAGGCGCGGATGATAACATGTTACATCAAGTTTTTTGTTCATTAGCTTATCGGGAAATCTGTATCTCATGTGAATAATATTTTCAAGAAGAATTTGAAGTTCCTTCCCCATTTTTTCTGTGCCCCAACGTCATGCCTAGGGCTTTGTCAACTTGCACAAAAACAGAAAAGTTGTCAACTTGTACAAAAACAAAAAAGTTAATGAAAAAGACATATAAAATGCAGTTATAGCACATGATAATTAAGGCATCACATAGATTAATTTAGATGATCAGCCTTACAGTCTACGTTTATGGGAGAGACTGGAATAGTTTTATCATAAAAATTATACAATTAAAGCCACTAACTAAATTCCCTTTACACAAAAAATTCTCTAGTTCACCTGAAAGTCTTTACACTTTCTTCACGCCCTTAAGACAAGCAAGTTAAGACAAAGAGATATGATCAGAATTAGACGTCATTTCCACAAAGCTTCCTTGCATTAATGTCTCGGACTTACATGTGATTATGTGTCTACAAGAGCCATATTTATGGGGGCAAGTTTTTACAAACGGTTAACTGCTGAAGTGATTGTTTGTCACCATCAAAGTAAAAATTTGTCTTGCATGCCAACTTGCCATTAATGGGTAAATGGTTGGTAAATCACATTTTACATATACATTTAACTACTATCATATGAACTTTGTTAGGGTTCAAACTAGTCCCACAAGTCGAACTGTACCATGCAATTGTTCCACATTTAGCTCCACAATGAAGGTTAATAATTTAACCCACTTTAACATTCATATTTACACATGCGTGGCTTTATCTTTGTGACATGCTTTTAAGTATTGATAGTACCCTTTTACACGAATGTATTGCTAGTGCTTCCATCTGAATCCAATCCAATTTCTTAATCAGATATTAATTTTCTTTCATATCCAATTTTTTCCGAACAGTATGGTTGATTATCTGATCAAAATCAGATATATTGACATTCCTACCTAAGATGAGATGAATAGGTTATGCTTGAAACTGTCTATTATTGTGGGCTGCAAACGGCTATAAAAAGCATCAAGTTTTTGCTGCAAATCTGGATGCTGCTAAGAACGGAATTGTCATCCCAACGCAAAAACATTTCCAACCTAACATACACGGACTAAATAAACTCTTAGTAACAAATACAAGACAATATC
This sequence comes from Nymphaea thermarum, assembly GCA_011799765.1. Lineage (NCBI taxonomy): Eukaryota > Viridiplantae > Streptophyta > Magnoliopsida > Nymphaeales > Nymphaeaceae > Nymphaea > Nymphaea thermarum. Next base: position 166,631 of record JAANDH010001018.1, read on the forward strand.
AATTTAATAAGATCGTAGCTGTTTACTAAAAGTCATACATAAAGAAACGTAATAACTAAGAGGTGCATAACGATTCACAAGGATAAAAATAAATAGAAAATGAAAGCCATGAACCATATGGCATACAACAGCTTAGAGCCTCAAAGTGAAAAACATATGGCATATGATAGATTAAAGCCTCATAGTGAAAAGAAAAATTTAAACTCAAATCTAATAGCAAGAAAGTACACAAATAGAATCTCAAAAGAATAAACACTTATCGGTAACAACTAGAATCACACAACAAGAAACACATATTAAGAAGAAACCATGAACCACATATCATATGAGAAAAGTTTTAAGAAAAACATGTGAAAGAAATGCTTTCATCAACTTCCATATACTCTCAAGTCTGTGGTTGACAGGCCTTGAGTCCACTGTTAGAAAGGTCGGTAGCAATTCGTCCTTCAACAATCAAATTTAAAGAAAAATTATACGTGAGCATCAATGAGACAAAAAAATAAAATTTCATGCAACATTATACATATAAGTAAAAAGGCTCATGCTTCCACGCATCGGTAACATGAATGACAATTTTAGGTTTCAATATTATTATAACAAGGATTGGTTTGCCAAATATGCCACACTTGCCCTCGGTGGTTATATATGGCTATCAAGACATATGGCCAACATAATTTGTGGAGATTTTTACTATTATTGTTGACATTGGATGCTGCATAACATTTAGCACTACGAACCGGAAATTTTAAAGTTTGAGAATTCGTATATAAGTTTTACAAACTTAAGCATGTGCTTTGTTTGAGAGGATAGAGTTGGCAGAAAGCTGTGAGAGATATTGCGCATCGACGAGCCTGCCCGATAAGTTATCGAGCAGATATGGGTAGTCCAACTAGGTCCAATAGTGTATATTTAATATTATTTTATAAGATATATATATATATAATCATAATTAATTATATTTATATATGTTTTATATTAAAAATATTATTTTTAATGTTAATCGGGTCGGGTGCGGCTGGGCCCAGGTTCGGGTTCCCAGCAGTCAGGCTGAGCCCAGGCTGCTGTTACGTGCTGCAGCTTGGCCAGACGCCCAGGTTACTTGAAGTCCCCCTTGTATCCACCATTGCTTGAAAACTTAGATGTCATAGACATAAAATGAGAGATACAGTGTTTTGCACAATGGCAGCAAATGAGTCAAATTCGGAAGCTTTATATAAAAGTAAAAAAGCATGTGTCTTGAGATATTCGATGACAAGGACAGAAGTTTTATATTTTAATATCATTGAAACAAAAATTAATTATTGCTTGTTCTAAGAGCATGGATTTGAGTTTTTTTATATATTGTGTAACCATTAAACTGAGAAAAAAAACAAAATGGCCTTGAGTTTCAAATTTATGCTGCAAAATATGAACATATTTTCTTCTTGAATATTATTTATCCATACAAAGAGTTAAAGAACAATGTATACTAGTAAAAAATCTTTGAGAATGTGGCCCTTACATTTTCATGAAAAAATTCAAGGGACCTTCTAATGATATGTTCCTGAAGAAAGGGAACTCGAATTCATTTGAATCATGACTTCAGCTTTTTGGCGACAGCTAAAATCATCAATATATAGATCCCAAAAACCTTTGCCAGCTTTGAAGGTTAATCATAGAAAGCAACTAGAGATGAAGAACTAGAGGAAGCTGCCAAAAGGAAGCTTCTTTCAGCACCTTGTAGCAGAAATTGCTGAATCTCATCCATAAACTTTCTACAGTAGTACTTTTGTGGAAGAACGTAGCAGTGTAATGAAGAAATCTATGACTTGGGGACTCCAGGACGAGGGGATATAACTTGAGAGCAAAAGTGAAAAGTTGCAGGTGAACTTGGTGGATTATATTGCCAAGTGGATACAATTGTTTGCTAAAGGAATTACCTGCTTGCACGTCCTCTTCGTGTGCTCCTATGAATGACACAAAATGCAACACAAGAACAACACAATACACTAATCCAACACTTGTTTCTACAAGTGATCACAAGGCATGACACAAGGTAGCATCAGAAATCTAAACACACATAACACTAAAAATTTGAGTACCCTTGAAAGCCTTTCTGACACACAATTTGCCAACCCAAAGGGCCATATATATACATGTAAAAAAGACTGAAAAATAAATGACATGACTCTTGGTGATTTCACTATGGCCATAATTGACATGAGCATTAAAAACAAAAAACTGAAAATTAAAATAGGCAAGGTGAAGGGGCACTATGGAATTATTGGGGAACCCAAAAGTTGAACCCTTCACCTTCTTCATAAAGACAACTGCACACATTTTTAATTTTTTGCATTAACTTTCATCACTCCCCCTTAATGCAAAGTTTGAAACACCAAGGTGAGACCGAAACTTCACAACTTTTGAGTATGAAAGTGCTTTAGTAAACCCATCCACAACTTGCTCATTGGTTGAAGAATACTTCAAATCGATTTGACCTTTACTAACAATCTCACAAATGAAATGATGACGAAGTTCAATATGTTTTGTCCACCCATGGTAAATCGGATTTATTGTCATCACTATAATTGCCTTGTTGTCACAATGGATTGGTGTTCCTTCAGTTTGACTTTGACCAAGATCTTCCAAAACTCGACGCATCCAAATTGCCTGACAAGTAGCTGCAGATGCAGCAATATACTCTGCTTCTGAAGACGATAATGCCGTTGTACTTTGCTTCTTTGAACACCATGATATAGCACCTGATCCAAGTGTAAAAACATAACCGCTTGTGCTCCTTCAAACATCTACAGCTCCTGCCCAGTCGCTATCAGTATAGCCAAGAAAGTTAAAACAAACATCTGATTTATACCAAATTCCATATTCAGTAGTTTCACAGATGTAACGCAAAACACGTTTTGCTTCCCCCAGATGGTGTAATGATGGATTGTGCATGAACCTGGATACCAAGCTGACAACAAATAAGATATTTGGTAGGTATGAGTCAAATATAGCAAGCCACCAACTAGACCTCTAAACAATGTTTCATTGGCCTTAGCAGTCCCATCAGACAAAGTCAACTTTTCACCTGCGTTCATCGGAGTAGAACATGACTTGCAATCTGACATTTTATACCTCCTAAGTAGGTTTAATGCATATTTTTCTTGAGAGATAAAAATGCCATTATTTGTTTGGAAAACTTGAAGACCAATGAAGAAATGCAATAAACCCAAATCTGATATTTCTAACTCACTTATCATACTGTCCTTGAATTTTTGAATGAGCAAATCACTTGATCCCATACAGATAATGTCATCTACATAAATACATACCACAAGCATGTCAATACCTTCATTTTTCAAGCATAATGTGGGTTCACTTTCACAATGTCGAAACCCATTTCTATGAAGATATGTGTTAAGCCTCTCAAAGCATGCTCTTGGTGCTTGCTTGAGGCCATAAATGGCCTTCTTCAACTTATACACTTTCTTCTCCTATCCACATACGACAAAACCCTGTGGTTGATGTACATATACATCTTCTTTTAAAGCATCATTCAAAAAAGCAGATTTGACATAAAATTGAAATACATTCTATTTTAAGTGAGCTGCTAATGCCAATAATAGTCTAATAGTCTCAAAACGAGCAACAGGAGAAAAAGTTTCAAAATAATCAATGCCATATTTTTGTACATACCCTGTGACGACTAGTCTGGCCTTGAATTTTTGCAAACTTCAGTCGACATTATACTTCAATTTATAAACCTATTTCGCACTTATAGACTCCTTTCCTTGTGGTAAGTATGTAAGCTGCCATGTATCATTTTTCTTAATTGTAGTGATCTCTTCTTGCATTGCTTTTTCTCATTATTCTCTACCACATGCTTCCTCATAACATGATGTTTCAGCTATCATAAAAGCAAATGAACAAGAAGCATATATGTCATGTAGAGATCATACCTTTCTTGGTAGAGAAGATTCATCTATAATTATTTCCACATCTTCGTCATATCTGAATTGGTTTCTTTTGAACGAGTAGCACTTGATGATGATACATTTGAGTGAGAAGTTGATTCAACAAATGGAATATGTTGATCTTCTATTGTTGTCCACTTCCATGATCCATTCTCATAAAAAATGATATCAAGCCGAATGATTAAAGACTTTGCTACCGGATTGTATAGTCTATAACATTTTGAGTTATTACTATAACCCACAAAAATACATTTCTCACCCCTTTTATCCATTTTGTCTCGACTACTAGAATCAAGCAAGGAGTAGGCAATGCATCCAAAAACTTTTAAATTACATACATCAGTTTTTTTTCTCCCACCATGCTTCATATGGAGTCATATTGTGGACTGCTTTAGTTGGTGATATGTGGAGAAGATACACAGTTGTAGCCACTGCTTCAGCCCAAAACTCATTTGGAAGATGCTTCTCATTCAACATGCTACGAGCCATCTCTACCACTGTACAGGTTTTTCTTTCAGCAACTCCATTTTGCTGGAGAGTTTTCCTTACCGTTAACTGTCTATGTATACCATGTAATTTGTAGAAGTTTTCAAAATCATTTGATAGAAATTCTGCCCCTCTATCAGTACTAAATATTTTTATAGGTCGCTCACATTCTTTTTCTGGAAATAATTTAAATTCCTTGAATTTCTCAAAGGCTTCTAATTTTTAAACAAGAAAAAACACCCAACTCATGCGAGAAAATTCATCAGTGAATAGTAAAAAATATCTACTATTATTCAGAGATAGAGTTCTTATTGGTCCACAAATGTCAACATGTACTAATTCTAAAGGAGCTTTCACTCTCCATGCTTTTCCAACTGAAAATGGAAGACAATGTTGTTTTCCATACACACATGCTTCACAATATCTTCATTAATTGAAAGATGAGGTAAACCAACAACTAATTTTTTTTGCCCCAATAACTTCAGTCCATTGTAGTGCAAGTGTCCATATTTTAAGTGACATAACTTAGACACTTTATTCAATCTGCAACTAAGGCATAAACATCAAAGTGTGAAAGCTCAATTGGAAACATTTTATTCTTTGTCATGTGCACTACTGTAGGTGGCATGTTAGAACATTTTTTTTTATTTCACATACATCATCATGAAATGAAATCAAATATCCTTTTTCTGCTAACTGTCCTACACTTAGCAACTTATATGCTAATCCAGGTATATAGTAAACATCACATACCCTTTAAACACCACCTTTAATTGATATCTCAATTGTGCCTTTACCATCAATTTACACATTTTTGTTGTCTCCAAGTGAACTTGATGCTGCTCCGATTCATTAATGTGACGAAACAAATCTTTCTTTCCTGTCATATGATTATTACATCCACTATCTAAAAACTATACATTATCAATATTTTCTTTTGACTCTGTATGAGTAAAAAACAAGTTACCATTTTTTGCTTTCTCTTCCACTACATTAGCTTGTTGTTTTGCTTTATCCCAACAGTACACTTTAGTATGAGCATTTCTTTTGCAAAAAACATAGTACCTGTTTTTGTGGCCATGTTTTTTATTGTTTGTGTCACCTCCTTCTGACTTGCTTCTTCCTGCCTCAAACCTTCCTCGTCCATGTCTTTGGTAGTTACCTCTACCTCGCCCACGACTTGCATTCTTTCGTGCGATTGCTCCCTTCCTCTCTTTGCTAAAGTTATCCAACTTGACTTGGGCTTGGAATGCTTGTTCTACACTTTTCTCAGTTGACTTGTTCATTCTTTGTTCATGGGCTAAAAGAAAACTCAATAATTCATTAGCAGAGTATGCAATCAAATCCTTAGACTCTTCTATAGCTATAACCACATGATCATATTTAGGCAGTAAACTCCTCAATATTTTTTCTACAATTTTCTGGTTACTAACAACCTCTCCAAAGGTTTTCATCTCATTTATAATTATGAAAGCTCTTGAAAGAAATTCTTGGACTGATTCATTGTTTTTCATAAAAAATGTCTCAAACTCTTTACAGAGAGTTTGGAGTTTCACTCTTTTTACCTTCTTATCACCATGATATTCTTGCTTGAGAATAGTCCAAGCTTCATTAGAACTAGTAGCACCAGCATTTCGAGGAAGGATAGTCTTACTTGCAGCTTGTTGAAGAACAAGTAAGGCTTTTGAATCCTTCTTCTATTGCTCTCTTGATTCAATTATCTTTTCTCCTTGTTTGGAGTTTTCTGCACTTTCTGTGTAACCATTCTCGACTAAATCCCAAAGATCTTGTGGCAGAAAGAAAGTCTTTAGTTTTATGCTTCAAAATCCATAATTATCTCCATTAAATACAAGTATGAGCGATTGAAAAATATTTGAAGTGGTCATGCCATTAGCCATAATGAACAAAAACTTCCCACAGAAATTTTGTCGAACAAGTTATGTGCAGATTTTACTCTTTTGCACTTTTGCCAGCAATCACGACAACACAATGATGCTTAGAATGGATCAACCTCAAGCTCTAATACCACTGTTTGCTAAAAGAATGACCTGCCTACACGTCCTCTTCCTGTGCTCCTGTGAATGACACAAAATGCAACACAAGAACAACACAATAGACTAATCCAGCACTTGTTTCTACAAGTGATTAGATTGAGGACAGGAATGACTGCATCTAGAAAGTTCTCTTGTAATGCAGTGGGTTTCCAACTCTCAAGTTTTTTATTCATGGTGTGCCAGTGGATTATACTGGTCCATGCCAGTCAGAGTTGCCTGTTGAGGGCTGCTAGTTGATCTCCTTATCCAGGTTAGAGAATTTATCATGCTTTATTTAGTACAATTATATAGATATTATCAGTTTGCATATCACCATAAAGTGGTATGGTAGCAGTTACAACTTTCTCTTGTCTTTTAGATAAAGGAAAAATCTATATCAAATAAAAGGTTTGTAACTAAAAAGGTTATGCTGCTAGCTCTCATTCTGAAGATGCTTTCAACTTCTTTTGTAGTTATATCTAAGTGTTATTGATTGCAGCTTAAGTTTTTCATTTTCGCTGCTTGAGCATTTGTATGTTATTGTTGGTTGTTCTTGCATATTACATTTTTGTTGTTTGAAGAGCCGTTCATGGATAGTTGGGGACACATCAGCTGGGATATCATTGTTAATGCATGACTAATTGTGATAGTTAATAGCAATGAGTGCACCCTTAATTCCATAGTTATTTTGGTGGTATGAATGGTGAAGAGTTAGCATCACTTATGACATTTAAGGCTGGGCATCGGGCCGGGCTGGGCCGGCCCGGCCCGATAAAAATATAAAAACCAAAGCCCGGTATTGGAAACGGGACAGCCCGAGGCCCGGCCCATTTAGAAACGGGCCGGGCCGGGCCCATGCAATATCAAGCCTCGGGCTTTGATTCATACCCGAGGCCCGGCCCGGCCCGATTATTAACGGGCCGGGCGGGCTGGACCTGGCTTTTGGGTGGGTCGGGCCCGGGCCCGAGTCAGGCCGGGCTTTTTTTTTTCTTCATTTTTTCCCCCTTTTCAAGTTTCTGAAAACCCTAACCCTTCCCAACCCTAACTCCAATATCGAAAAGAGTCAATTTAGAACTGGGCAATGGAAGCCAGCCGCCGTCCACTTCCCACCACCAACCTCTGCCGGCTACAGCGGACTCCCCACGGCCTTCTTTCTCTATCGCCTTCGCCCAACACCTCCTCCTCCGATAAGCCAAACGCCTCCTCTTCCGGCTTCGCCCAATGCCTCCTTCTCCACCTTCGCCCAATGCCTCCTCCTCCTCTGCCTTCGCCCAATGCCTCCTCCTCCTCTGCCTTGGCCCAATGCCTCCTCCTCCGGCGAGCCCCTTTCTCACCGGCGCTGCCGCTCTTCGCCCGCCCTCCCAAAGTCCCTGCAAGTTTGCAACCTCAAAGACCTACTTCGGTCCTCAGCAAAACAGCAAAAAGAAGAGGAAGAAAACCCTAACTCCCTAAGTCCATTTATTTTTGAAAAAATAAATAAATTTGTTGTCGGGCTTTTTGGGCCCCCGATAATCACAGTCGCAGACCCGAGCCTGGCCGTTAATTACCGGGCCGGGCTGAGCCCAGAAAAAAAAGCCCGAAACTCAAAATTTCAAGGCTCAGGCCCCGGCCCGAATCGGGCCGGGTACCGGGTACCCGGCGGTGGCTCGGCCCGATGCCCAGGCTTAATGACATTTATTGAAGCATGTTGTGCATCACTAAATGTCATTTTCTGGTAGTGAAGTTTTTTAGATGTTTGTCAAGTGTCATAAAAATTTACAAATTTTGTGTATTTTGATACAGTTTGTTTAACATAAGTAGACATTTTTTAAACCTTTTTATAAAATTTTAGTAACTTTATTGATGCTTCATACAAATTTATAGACATTTTAAAAATTAATTTTTAATATTTATTAAAAAAAGTTGAAAGTACCAAGTTTGTTATATAGATTTTGGCGAAGTCTTGTGCACTTTTAATACTCATGAAAAGTTGATGTTCTTTTAGATTTTCATGATTTTCTTTAACCAATGTTTGCGAGCTTTTTTTGATCTCTTAGATTTTATTTTTGAATTACCATCGACATCTATGATGACGTAAACCAATGATTATATATAATTATCTTGGATGACAATTTCTATATTTTTCTGAATAAGTACTTCTCCAATTTCTTGTAAAATTTGTACATAGTTTCCCAAACATATTTGCAGACCCTTCACACCCAAAATACCATGATTACTAAAGATTGTTACAGTCCTATTTGAATTTTTTACAAAGATTCAAGTGTTATCTAACATAAACATTTTATGAACTTTCATGTGACAAAAGTTGTTTTTTTTTTTTTTTCAAATTTATTGCTATTTAAATGGCTTGCACAAGTTCTCATAGGAGTTTAAAAAGTGTTGTCAATTTATACAAATTTTCATGCATCATTGTGTGGTTTGATGAACACTTGCATAACAGATTTTACACATTTTTGATTGCCTTCATGATTCTAAATGAACTCCAAGGGAAAACTTTTAAAAGATGAATGTTCAAGCAAGTTGAAGCAAATTCATTACATAATTTTTGATAGACGCTTTTGGACATTTATAGAATCCTGGAAAACAAAGGTTTTTTATTAGATTTTCATGGCTTTCTTCACAAATGTAGGTTGCTTAAGGAAATTTGGGAAAGGTTAGCAGTTAGGGTAGAAGTAATTAATGGGTAGGTTGGGTCTTATTCCTATGTATGCCAACCCTATTAATCACCATATAAATGTGTAAGGTGCGGTGATACCCAAGAGGGCTACAGTTAATGAGAAGTTAATGCCCTTGGAGACTTAACCCTAATTAAGGGAGTTGAGAGTTATTGGGTAGCCTAGTACCTATTTATTATCATTTCCATCTATAAGAAGAAAAGGTAGTCCACTGCTACCATTTGGTCTCAAAGCCCTCTGATAGCTGACAAGGAGGCATTGGTTGCATTGGAATCTCTTTGCAAGCAATTGAAGAAGACAAAAAATCCATGGTTGTGTGGATGGAAGTGGTTGAGAAACAATACAATGAACTGGCCAGTGTTTTGCCACTATAGATCAACGAAACTATGATACAAATTTGAAACTGCCTCATATGGAGGTTAATTACAAATCTGAAACTACCTAAGATGGAGGTTCCAAGGTTCTTAGGCAATGACCCCTCTCAGTTGCGTCTTCTCTTTGAGCAATTTTTTGACTGTCAAGGGGTTGTTTTGGAAAGATGGATTGCTCATGTTGACGTTGTAGTGCATTTGGAAAGCACAAGGATTATCACTGGTTCGTGGCTGAACAAGTGTTAACACCCCAAATTTTTCCACATCAAAATTGAAGCAATGTGAAAATTTCACAATTGAATTGTGAAATTTTGCAATTTCAAAACCAATTTCGAACCTAAACGCAATTTGGATTCAAACCATGAATTTAACCCGTGATATGAATCCCAATGCAGGACTACGAATCTGAATTCAATTACAAATGTCATTTGAAATCCAAATTCAATTGCAAATGTCATTTGAAACCCAAATCCAATTGCAAAATTTAAATTTTGACTTAGATCCAAGAATTGGATCTAATTCAGTTAAAATGCTACGTGGGACCCACGTGTGGGCTCCACCTAGGCCGTGTGGTCAAGAGCCCCCCAGGGATCACACCCCCCATTTAAGAAAATAAATAAATAAATAAATATTTTCTCTCAATTAAATGAAAAAAATCATTTTTCAAGGAGAAATGAATGATACCATAACTAAAAACCTAAGAAAAGAGAAACATTTATGCATCTAAGTCCTCTTTAAAGAGGGGTCAATCTTCGAAAAGCAATAACTAGGCTGGTCAAACCCACTTAATTCAAGTAGGTTCGACCTTAGTGCACCCAAATCTTAGCTAGGCTCAGTCAACATGAGCTCAGCTTGGCTAAAAGGGTAGGTCTATCCCGTGATTCAATTTGTAGACGAAAATAGACCTTGACCAGATCAAATCCACATTGACTAAACTCAGTCAAAGTATAATTCAGCTCAACTAAGAGCTTTCTTGGCTCAAATTTATCAAATTACCTCAAAAAAAGTCAAACTACTCGCAAACGAGCTTTGACTTCCGTCAATTGGCCGAAATTGACCAATCTGGACAATTTTTCCCTTCTATGGTCAAATTGAGATTACAGAGCCCAAATTGGTTTATGAAAGGCAAATAAACATTTGGATTTGTCAAATGCATAAATCAAATACCAAATTAAAACTCAAATTTTCAAAGGAAAGTTTGATTCAGTTGAAATCCATTTTTAATCAAGTTATGGACGAAAATACAATTTTCGAGCCAAATTTGATAGAATTTTCAAATTTTATTCAAATTTAAATTGGATTATCAAAATTCAATGACATTTGGAGCTTAATAACTAGGTTTTAACCTAACAAGCTC